>RBNK01002619.1:0-10467 GCA_003990785.1 Endogone sp. FLAS-F59071 | reverse complement strand
AAAAAAAAAAAAAAAAAAGATACTGTATATATAACATTAATATTATTATTTATTATAGTTATAACTAAGCTTAAATATTTATATACTTCATTTAGATTAACAGATTAGTAAAGTGTATTATCTTATAAATTATATTTATTTAATATTTAAAATAGAGTAATCTGTAAGTAAATTAAATATCTTTAATAAAATTATACTTCTTAAAAAGAATTTAAATAATATACTTAACTTAGTTTTTAATAAAATTAAGTAATTAAATAAAAGTAAAAAAAAAATATTTATAATGTGACAAATATACTAATAACTAATCATTTGTTCATTTATTGAGAATGCTCAGAGTATCAGACATGATATCTTCCTTTATATATCCTTACTACAGCTATGTACTGTGCTCTTTAGGCTTTACTACAACTGATATTGAGATATTCCAAGACTCTGTGTAAACTGATTTATTTAAATAGAAATAGAGGGGGTATTTATACAAATTTGAAAGACTAAGAAAGAAATAAGAAAAGCTTCACTATGAAAATGTAATCCAATTGTTGCAAAGAATATGTAATGACTATGGTGGTAGCATTTTGCAGAAATAAAAGTTGTCAAGCAGAAATAAAAGTTGTTTATAACTAAAAAGGGAAGGGGACAGAAGGTCATAATAACTCCAAAAACAGGTGGCAAGTTCTCACAAATTGAGCAAGTTGTATGTCGATTGTCACAATAATAATATAAATAGTGTGACAAATGTACTAATAACTGGTCGTTTGTTCGTTTGTTCATATGTACCAATTGAGAATGCTCAGAGTGTCAGACGTGATATCTCCCTTTGCGTATCCTTACTATAGCTAATCGTGCTGTGCTCTTCAGGCTTTACTACGACTGATATTGAGATATTCCAAGACTCTGTGCAAACTGATTTATTTAGATAGAAATAGAGGGGGTATTTATACAAATTGAACAACTAATAAAGACTTCACTATGAAAATACAATCCAATCGTTGCAAAGTGACTCTTTTGTCAATAAAATAGGCGTCATGCCAATAAAATAGGTGTCATGCTAATAAAATAGGTATCATGCCAATAAAATAGGCATCATGCCAATAAAATAGGCGTCATGCCGAAATAAAAGGGAGGGGATAAAGTGTTACAATAACTTTCTAAATCAAGCGTAGTACAAAATTCGTGAAAATCAGTCAAGTTGAGGGTCAGTCATCACATCTGGGGGCTCAACTGGGAATGTCTCGTCCTCAAGACTAAAAGGCAAAAGGATAATCTCTTCCTCTATGGCCTGACGGATTTGAGCGATTTCAGCAAGGGTCAGTTTAAAAATGTTAACAGTTTTTCCATAAAATCCTGAAAGAAGCTATTCATAGCCTAAGAAGAGTGCATAGGTCTTGTCGACCATCTCTTTCTCAAATTTAGGCAGTACCATTTCTTGTTTTCTATTCCTGCAGTGTAGGCTTCGGGCTCGCCCTTGATGGAATCGGATCATAGCATCAGTTGTACGACTTTGACGGCACAACCACTCATGGTACTGCTGGCTAAGTAGAAGGAGCCTTTCAGGGTCTTCCTCTTGGTCGAGGGGTGTCTAGTCGATGGTCTCGGATTTCTTCATCAGCGCTTCCTTCATCGCTTTTTCCACGTCTTTCTTTGGGCTGCGTTTGTTGGGCATGATAGATCTTGACCTTGCTTCAGTGGACCGGAGTGGGGAGAATAGAACCATTGAGTCTTCTGAGCCAAATTGTGCTTTCTTTTATAGCCTGTACGTAGTATGGACCTTCCCACTTTGGTTGTAATTTAGCCGACCACAATGATTCTACAATATTTCAGTATATGAGGACTTGATCTCCGATATGCACTGGGGTTGCATTTGCTTTCTTGTTTTGGTTCATCCGCTGTCTCTCCTGCACCTTGTTGATGAATATGGATGCCTTCTTTCGGATTAATTGTAGTCTGCTGATATCCCGTGCGACGTAAGCCCATAATCGATCGTCATATGTTCTATTATCTTTTTCAGGATGGTAGAACTCTCGGTTTGGCAATCTCCCATATACAAGCTCGAAGGGGCTGAACTTTATTGATACTTGGCGAATGGTTTGGACCGCAAAAAGAGTGCTATCAAGATAATGATCCTATGTTGCTTCTTGATTGATAATCTTTGCCAAGATATTCTTGACTGTCTGGTTAGTGTGTTCGGTTTAACTATTTCCCTGTGGGTGGTACGACGTTGTCCGGATATGCTTGATATGGTAAGTTCGCTCGAGTTCCCTAATTAATTCGTTCAGAAACTCCGTGCCTCGGTTGCTGGTTATTTCCTTTGGTACTCCATGTCGGCAGATAATATCAGTGTGCAAGAACTTGGCCACTGTCTGTGCATCTGCGTCTTCGACTGCTATCGCCTCCGGATATTTTGTAAAGAAGTCTACTGCTAAAATAATATATCTTTTTCCCGTTAATGTTACTGGCATGGGTCCCATGATGTCTATTCCAATGTGTGAAAATGGCTCAGCCTTGATGGTTGCAGAAGCGGCTCGGGGTATGTCTTTCGCTCTTGCTCGTTTTTAGCATGTGTCGCACTTTCGTACAAAGTTGATTACATCATCTTGTATTCCAGGCCACCATGCCGAATTCCTGAGTCGATATAACGTATTGTCCTGGCCTACGTGTCTAGATAACGGATGATTATATGCTAATGATAAAATGTTTGATATGTCCTTCTCCTGAATTACTGGAATAATTCATCCCTCCTTTTTACGGTATAATAAATTGTCCTGAATTTTGTACTTTCTGCTGGTGGTTAATAAAATGTTCTTTGTCCAATCCTCCATATCTTCCCTAATTTCCCTCCTCGTCAACCAAATCACCAGATCGTAGTACAGTGTTGTATTCATTGCTGCGCCCCGCCTTGGGCATCCAATAATGGCATTCTGCTAAGTGTATCAGCATTTTGATTTGTCTTCCCTTTTCTAAATTTCACCATAAAATCATATTCTTGAAGCGTCATGATCCACCGTGTGTACATTCCACTTGGATCGGGTCTGTTGAACAACCATTTAAGCACTGAATGGTCTGTGATGACTTCGAAGTGTCGTCCGATGAGGTAATATCTGAACCACTTAACTGCCTATACAACCGCAAGACATTCCAATTTGGTAGATTCGTAATTCTTTTCTGCGCCGCGTGTTCCTCTGCTTGCATAACAAATTACTCGTTCTAAGCCTTTGGTATTGTCCTGTGAGAGGATTGCTCCTACTCCTATTACACTTGCGTCAGTATAAAGCTTAAAAAGCTTCGTCCAATTTGGTTTTACTAGTACAGGTGCGGTTGCCAGAGCCTTCTTTAATGCATTTAGCATCTCTTGCTCAAGTTCGTTTTGTTCTTTGTCGATTTCCGCCTAGTTGTAGCTTTTCGTGAGGGTTGCATACAGTGGTTCAGCTAAGCTTGCAAAATTGCGTATATATCGTTGGTAGTAAGAGGCTAGTCCTAGAAAGACGCACATCTCTGTTTGGTTGGTAGGTTTCTTGAACTTGGTAATGGCTTCCACTTTGGCTGGGTCGGTTCGGATTCCTTCTTTGTCGATGATATGTCCTAACATCGTAACCTTTTCCGCAGCGAATGTACATTTCTTTGGTTTTAAATAAAGACCTTCGGTTCTCATTCAGTTGAATACTTCGCGTAGTGCTTTGATGTAATCCAGGAATGTTACTGTGAATATCGTAATATCGTCAATGTATACCAATAATGTTTTTCTGACGAGATCTCCGAATATTTTAGTCATCATTTTCTGGAAGCTGGCCGGGGCATTCTTGAGTCCAAACGGCATTCATAGATATTTCCAATGGCCTTGTGGGGTTACAAAGAAAGCGATTTCTTGCGATTCTTCATCAAGTCCCATCTGGTAATATCCACTGGTCATGTCGAGGGTTGTGTAGAGGCTTGCACGGACTGGTATCTTTAAGAAGGTGTCATCGATTCTTGGTATCGGGAAGGCGTCTTCTTTAGTAATGTCGTTCAGTTTCCTAAAGTCAGTACACATTCTTGGAGCAAAGGTTCCGGCTTCCAATCCTTTCTTGGGTGTGATAACGTTTAGAAATCCCTATGGGCTGTCCGTTTCGGTGGCCATTCCTCCTTTAACCATATCGTCGATTTCTTTTTGTTGCCATTCAATATATACCAGTGGTGTTCGGTATGGTGCACATTTGATCGGAGGGTATCCTTGAACGTTAATATAGTGGAAATGCTTTGGCGGTTTCAGATTGATCTCCTCGAAGGTTGTTGCAAATATATCGGAGTACTCGTTGATGAGTTCTTGTAGCTCCTTCTTTTCTTTCTCGCTGAGCTGTTCTCCGAAAGTGTACGCCTTCTTATTCGCCATCTTGGGTGCGTGCTTGAGTTCCGTTATGATTTTCGCGATATTCATTCCAGTAGATCTAAACCCTTTGTCTCCTCTAGTCGTTTCTTCGAGGTTGGTTACTTCTATGGCCTTGCCTGTCCAGATAGGTATAATTATTAGCTGCGCAATTCGATCTCCTCCATAGAGTTTAGCTATGTTGAATCGATGTCGGTTGACAACTACAATCTTGATTTCGCCCGTGTAATCTGCATCAATAACTCCTGTGTCGATTGTAATTCCAGTGGCTGCTAGAGAACTTCTTGGTTTGATTTGGCCATAATGTCCTTGGGGTATTTTCGCGGCGATTCCTGTTCCGACTATACATGATTCTCCTGGCTGCAGTTTGATATCCTTGACAGTAGAGAGATCAAACCCGGTGGCTTGTTCACTCTTTCATTCCAAGGGTTTGGCCTTCTGGTTAGTTCGTACGATTTGCATCATGAAGAATTCTTTTTGTTCGTCCTCATCATCACTTTCTATCATTTGCGGGCGGACTCCTCTTTCTAAGTCGATGGGTATTTCGTAACGTCGTCCTTTCTAGGTGATTCGCATTTTGCATGCGCCGAGGTCGATCACTGCCCGTACTTTCTTTAACCAGTTATTTCCGATGACCAGGTCATAGGATGTGGTGTTGACCACCATTGCTGATACTGGGATGATAAGTTTACCAAAATGGATTGGTAGTTCATATACTTTGCCAAGTGGTGTTGCGACATGTCCGTCAGCTACTATGATTGTCATGGTTGTGGCCTCTTCGATTTGCTACCCAAGTCAGTCGAGCATCGTCTTGCTAATAATACACCCTCCAGCACCTGTATCGATAATACATAGCATCGTAATTTCCTCTATCTGACATTGTGAATATGCAGATGAGTTCTGTAGTTCGTCTTTCTCCGATTGTTACGTTGCATTGATCTCCACTACTTCGTACCTGGGTTGTGCATCACTTATCCCTTTTCGGATTTGCTGTCGGAAGGTAGGAAATTCGGCGAGTTGTCCTATTTTGACCGGGATGGTCATGTCCTCCATTTCTTTCCATACGTCTAAGCCGTATTTCTTGGATTTTCGCAGTTTACGTTCCTTGTTTCCTTCACTTACAGGTGCTTCGGACATCGGCGTATCTTCTCGGATGATTCAGTTTACTTCTTCTTCGAAAAGTTTGTCTTGTTCATCACCGTCAAATTCTCGCTCTTGTGCTCATTGTGCTACCCACGGGGTCTTCGTCGTATAAGGAGATCCTGCCCTTTTGGGACATCTGGGTTTTCGTTTTTCTTGTATAGCCGGGAATGCTTCTATTTGGCTATACTCATCTTCACTATCGAAATCTTCTTCTTCGAAGGTGACGACATTTATCTGGGTTCATCCTTGAGTTCTTGATTGGGCAATTCGGCTTGTTTCCATCATGCATCTTGAAGCATAGTGTCCTTTTTCTCTGCACCTCTTGCATACTCTCATGTCAAGTTGAGTGCAATCTCTTGATGTATGTCTGTCTTGGTTACACCTGAAGCACCTTAGGTTACCGATCGGATACGCATTTGATCCTGTTGCAGGGGTTGGGTTTGCCATAAATCATTGAACCAAGTGCTGTGCATCGATCTGCTTTTTAAGGTCCGATATATGCGCGATCATCTTGCTCATTTGTTTGATAAGATCGTCCATGGCTGGGTCCTTTCGTGAGGCTGCTCCCCAGTTGACTGTTGCCGGTGCGATGGTGGGTACAACTGCTGGTATGGTACGGGTTTCTTGAAGGTTGTTTGGTAAGATCTGCTGCATTATGTCTTGACCCGGGTTTTGTGCAGCCTAATATCTCTGCGCGTAATCCACTTTTTGTGCATGATTTAGTCCAACCGGGCTGGAGCATACTTGGAGGGCGATTTCTCAGTGAAGTCCATTCATAAAGGATTGCTCTATGATGAGGTCCTGGTTGGCTGCCGGATATCCCGCGAGGTCTACCGCATGTCGTATTTTTGTGTGGAAGGCGAGAGGGCTTTCGTTTATCCCTTGGTACATTGATGCGAGTTGATCCTTCATGCTTTGCTGTATATCGGCGGTATGGTAAGTTGCTCTTAACTATGTGATTGCATTGGTAAAGGTGACTAGGGCATCGGCTTCTGCGTTTGCTCCTCCCACTCCTCTATTAAATCCTCCATTTGCTGCCATAGCGGCTATTGCGGCATCATATGCGATTTTGGCAAGTCCTCGTAAAACTGCTTCTAGGACGTTTACTTTTGCAACATTGTTGAACTGTCGGATCGTGTTGTAAATCTGTAAATCTTCAATGAACTTGATTACTGATTCCACTGGCACATAACTAGTGAAGGTTGGTGGTCTTTCTGTCATTTCGTATGTGTTGTTTTCTGGTTCGTCATCTGTTTCGTCATCGGATGATTCGTAGAATAATGCTTGAAGGTTGTCACCAAAATCGATAGCTGATTCGTTGTCTGATGATAATCCGTCATGTACTGTAAGGGAGGTAATGGATTTTCTTGTTTCGCTATAATCGCCATCGGATGGGTCGGGTGTAATAAATTCTTCTTCTTTGGAGCTGGAGCTATTCGGTGATCTTCTTCGTATGAAAAGCGGGGGTGTCCTTTGGTGATCCGTTTTGAATGATGCTGTCTTCCACTATGGGTGCGCTGTCATTACTTAAAGGGGTAGTTCGGTCCTGCTTGAATGAGGATGTGAGAGTCAGTCTTTCGATAACTCTCCTGCCAGTTGGCACTAAGATATGACAAATGTACTAATAACTGGTCGTTCGTTCGTTCATTTATATGTACCAATTGAGAATGCTCAGAGTATCAGACGCGATATCTCCCTTTGCGTATCCTTACTACAGCTAATCGTGCTGTGCTCTTCAGGCTTTACTATGACTGATATTGAGATATTCCAAGACTCTGTGCAAACTGATTTATTTAGATAGAAATAGAGGGGGTATTTATACAAATTGAACAACTAATAAAGACTTCGCTATGAAAATACAATCCAATCGTTGCAAAGTGACTCTTTTGCCAATAAAATAGGCGTTATGCTAATAAAATAGGCGTCATGCCAATAAAATAGGTGTCATGCCAATAAAATAGGCGTCATGCCAATAAAATAGGTGTCATGCCGAAATAAAAGGGAGGAGACAAAGTGTTACAATAACTTTCTAAATCAAGCATAGTACAAAATTCGTGAAAATCAGTCAAGTTGAGGGTCAGTCGTCACAATAGATAAAACAAAATAATATTACTTTAATTATATCTATATCTAGTAATCTATAATTATTGTAAAAGTATAAATTAAACTTTATAAGCTTAGACTGATTAAAAGACTTTATTGCAAAACTATAGTAGATTGTATAAAGTATATTATCAATATAGTAAAGCTCAGTATAATAATAATAATCTAAACTATTAAAAATTAATAAATCTAAGACTTCAAAAGTTATAGAAAAAATCAAGGTTCTGTTATTTTCAGTATTGAAACTTCTTTCTATAAATTATATAAGAATACCTTATCATAATATTTATCCCTTTATCAGGTAAATTTAAATATATTACTTATCCAAAACTATTGTAACAAATGTACTAATAACCAGTCATTCATTTGTTAAGAATGCTCAGAGTGTCAGACATGATATCTCCCTTTGCGTATCCTTACTATAGCTAAATGTGCTGTGCTTTTCAGGCTTTACTATGACTGATATTGAGATATTCCAAGACTCTGTGCAAAACTGATTTATTTAGATAGAAATAGAGGGGGGTATTTATACAAATTGAAGAACTAAAAGACTTAGCTACAAATATAATTTGATTGTTGCAAAGTGCATGATAACAACAAAAAGTTCATCATGACAATCTGACAAAAGATGACTCAGAGATGATCTCAGGAATAATCAATCAGGATCGTCACCAGGAGCGAGATCACAGAACGTTCTCGAAAATCAGGCAAGTTGCGCGTCGATCGTTACACTATCAGTATGCAGTGCTAATAAGTAAAAATAAATACTATAAAAAATATGCTTTTTCTAGGTAAGACTGTTATGCTATCCCTATAATCATATTATAACTATGTCCAAAAAAAAAAAAAAAAAAAAAAAAAAAAAAAAAAAAAAAAAAAAAGTGCATAACTTGTGAAAGGCTTGTTTTCCTTTATAAAAGAACCAACTCAAAAGTTGACTATTCAACCCGGGTAAAATTGTTTTTTTCTCAGTTCATTTTTGACTCAATGCCAAAGCTCACACAGTAGTAATCACTAAAGGCACATTGAGGATTTAACCCCCCAAGAGTGAGCTGGTATTTTACTGGTGTCGAAAGAACAAACCTCCTCATTTTTATATGAAGTATAAGAAGTATTGGGGCAATGTTGGGACAGATTGATTGAAAAAGCAGTCGACGTTATTGCACGGAAGAAAAAACAAATTACAACAGCTCTCAAGCCAGATCAGAATAGAGTGATTGCTGAAAAGAGTAAAATAGTAGCTAAGTTATATGCTAATATGGGAATTACAGGCCATCGGCCAAGTAACTTGAAACGAAATTGGTGAAATGCTTAAGGAGTAAATGCAAAAGATGGAAGATATAGATGCTTGTCATGATTTCACTGTTAAAATTTGACTTCAAGAAGAGTGAAATCTTAAAAATGAAGAATCAAAAACTCCTTCGGCTTTTGTCAATGATTATTATAATTCTGAACTGGTAGTTGGTTTATTTCCTAGCAGAGATGATAATTACCGAATAAAGCGCGACAAAATTTCTGGCACCATGGAAAACGAATACATTGCTGAAAACTCCGTGATCCGGAAGGCAAGAGAAAAAAAAAAAAAAAAAAGTAATTCAAGTCAAATATCTCCTTTATGGCTAATTCCCGCCATCTTGGCTACGGCCGGGATAACAGCGATGGTGTGCTGGATGCTGATGAGGAAGCTTGCCATGAGGCAAGGAAAATAACGTCTTTTTCAAGCCACAATTATTCGATGTCTAGTTTTGTTGCACGCCCATATAAGAGGCCTTAAAAGATAGGGTTTCACTGCAAATGTTTGTAATTTGTAGTAAAAAAGCTCGTATTACAGGCAATTAAAGTCACACTTAATTTAACGCGAGCCATTGAAGTCACAGGCAGAAGAACGTGTTTATGCGCATGCATCTATGCATCTATTGCAGACGGACAAATGGAGTTGTGACTGTTTCAAATGCGAAGCCTCCAAAGTAGCGACCAGCTTGATTCCCTTATCCATCCTTCCGCAACCTCGACCTCGGCCTTGCACGGCACGCAATCCGACCCACAAAAGGACATTTTGACAGACGGAGACGATGTGATTGGCGAAATCCCGTGAGGTTCCATATTAAATTTGAGGCTTCCGCGTTCCGCATTCCGTGGAGAGGAGCAAAATTAGGCATGACAGACCCGCTGAGAGACCGGCGAAGATGTCCAAAACAGGTAGCCAAGCGGCAGATATCTCCGACGACGCTTGGTCAGAATCCCCAGGCTCCTAAACATTTTCGGGTGAGGAACGAACTTTGTGTTAGAATAAATTTCCTGGGCTCTCTCTACAGGTTTTTACCCATGCTTCCTCTGTTATTAATAAAACTATATCAAGGTCTTCGGAATGTTCCGGGTTTATTATTTGCTTGGGTGTCTCGACATTAAACATACCTATAAAGATAGCCAATAAGCAAAAAGGTATCAAGGAAAGGATGGCTTTAAAGTTGTCTTACAAACCAGGGGCAATGTTTAAGAAATGTACACGTTTTTTTTACACGAGGTCTCAGCACGCAAGGGATTTTGTCATCAACAAAACTTTTTTTAAATTAAAATGATCATATGACAGAATCTATAGGCGTGACATCTTATCAAAGCTATGGAGAGAGGGGAGAAACAAGGAAGTATTCGGAAGATCGGATTGGTTGAAGATGAAGACAATCAAAAAGACGATTTAGTCTATTGTAACGTGAATAAAATTGTGACTTTTCTACTATTATAATCTATGCGCTAAAATTGATATATCCAGATGCGCAAACGCCTTTCATAGAATATGTCCGAATTGACCTTTTTTTTCAGAAGAAGAAGTAACTAGGACAAACACGGCCCCCCCCCCC
>RBNK01002618.1:0-10471 GCA_003990785.1 Endogone sp. FLAS-F59071 | reverse complement strand
GTAAAAAGGAGGGATGCATTATTCCAGTAATTCAGGAGAAGGACGTATCAAACATTTTATCATTAGCACATAATCATCCGTTATCTGGACACGTAGGCCAGGACAATACTTTATATCGACTCAGGAATTCGGCATGGTGGCCTGGAATACAAGATGATGTAATCAACTTTGTACGAAATTGTGACACATGCCAAAAACGAGCAAGAGCGAAAGACATGCCCCGAGCCACTTCTGCAACCATCAAGGCTGAGCCATTTTCACACATTGGAATAGACGTCATGGGACCCATGCCAGTAATACTAATGGGAAAAAGATATATTATTTTAGCAGTAGACTTTTTTACAAAATACCTGGAGGCGATAGCAGTCGAAGATGCAGATGCACAGACAGTGGCCAAATTCTTGCACACTGATATTATCTGCCGACATGGAGTACTAAAGGAAATAACCAGCGACCGAGGCACGGAGTTTCTGAATGAATTAATTAGGGAACTCGAGCAAACTTACCATATCAAGCATATCCGGATGACGTCATATCACCCACAAGGAAATGGTCAAACCGAATACACCAACCAGACGGTCAAGAACATCTTGGTAAAGATTATTGATCAAGAAGCAACATGGGACCATTATCTTGATAGTGCTCTTTTTGCGGTTCGAACCATTTGCCAAGCATCAACAAAGTTCAGCCCCTTCGAGCTTGTATATGGGAGATTGCCAAACCGAGAGTTTCACTACCCCGAGAAGGATAACAGAACGTATGACGATCGATTATGGGCTTACATCACATGAGATATCAGTAGACTACAATTAATTCGAAAGAAGGCATCTATATTCATTGACAAGGCGCAGGAGAGACAGCGGACAACCCAAAACAAGAAAGCAAATGCAACCCCCTTGCATATCAGAGATCAAGTCCTTGTATACCGAAATATTGTAGAATCATTGTGGTCAGCTAAATTATAACCGAAGTGGGAAGGACCATATTACGTACAGGCTATAAAAGAAAGCACAATCTGGCTTAGGAGACTTAATGGTTCTATTCTCCCCACCCCAGTCCACTGGAGAAAAATCAAGATATACTATGCCGAACAGACGCAACTACAGAAAGGATGTAGAAAAAGCAATCAAGGAGGCCCTGACGAGGGAACCAGACTCGATCGACCTAGTTCCCCTGGATGAAGAGGAAGACCCCGAAAAACTCCTCATCCTGACATGATAGTATCATGAATGGCTATGTAATCAAAGCCGAGTCACCGACGTCACAATCAGGTTCCATCAAGAGCATGCTTACTACCTTCGATGCCGTTTACAGAAACAGGAGATGCCATTGTCAAAATTCGAAAAAGATATAGCCGACAGGACCTATGCGCTCTTTCTTGGATACGAATGGGTTTTATCCAGGTTCTATGGAAAAACCATTGACATCGTCAAACTTATATATGTGGAGATTGCTCAAATCCGTCAGGCCATCGAAAATGAAATTACTATGCTTTTATCTAGTCTCGAGGACGAGACATTCCCAATTGAGCCCCCAGATGTGACGGCCGACCCCCAACTTGACTGATTTTCATGAATTTTGTACTACGCTTGATTTAAGAGTTACCGTAACATCCTGTACCCTTCTATTTTTGGTTAGCATCGTTTTTAGTGAGCGATCTCGCCACCAGCGACGAACGTAGTTTTTAGCGACCGATCTCATTTTTATCGACGAAATGTTATTCGCAGCTATCGAGTCATACTTGTAGCAAAGTCTTTATTATTTTGTTCATTCAGTTCTATCAATTTTGTATAAATACCCCCTCTATTTCTATCCGAATAAATCAGTTTGCACAGAGTCTTGGAATATCTCAATATCAGTCATAGTAAAGCCTGAAGAGCACAGCACAATTAGCTGTAGTAAGGATACGTAAAGGGAGATATCGCGTCTGACACTCTGAGCATTCTCAACCGATGTACACGTGGAACGACTGATTATTAGTACATTTGTCACAATAGTTATAAGTACAAATGCTAGTTATAAATTATAAACTGTTTTTGATAAACATCTATTGTGACAAATATACTAATAACTGGTCATTTGTGTGTTTATTGAGAATACTTAGAATTATAGATGTAATATCTCCCTTTATGTATTCTTACTATAGCTAAACATGCTATACTCTTCAAGCTTTATTATAACTGATATTGAGATATTCCAAGACTCTGTAAAACTGATTTATTTAGATAGAAATAAAGGAAGTATTTATACAAATTTGAAGGACTAAGAAACAACTAATAAAACTTCACTATAAAAATATAATCCAATCATTGCGAAGAACATATAATAACTTTGGTAGCAGTATTTTATAGAAATAAAAGTTGTCAAGTAGAAATAAAAGTCATTAAGCAAAAATAAAAGTCATCAGTGACTAAAAATAGAAAGGAACAGAAGGTTATAGTAACTCTAAATTGAGCATAGTAGTAAATTCATAAAAATCAGACAATTTGGGAGTTAGCTGTCATATCTAGGAGCTTAACTGGGAAGGTTTTATTCTCAAAACTAAAGGACAATAGAGCAATCTCTTCTTCTATAGCTTGATAGATTTGTACAATTTCAGCAAGAGTAAGTTTAGAAATGTTAATAGTTCTTTTATAGAATCTCAAAAGAAGCTATTCATAACTAAGGAAAAGTACATAGGTCTTGTCAACCATATCCTATATGAACTTAGATAGTACTACTTCTTGCTTTCTATTTTTGTAATATAGGCTTTGAGCTTGACCTTAATGAAACTAGATCATAGCATCTGTTATATGATTTTAGCAACATAACTACTTATGATATTGCTGGCTAAGTAAGAGAAGTTTTTTGAAGTCTTTCTCTTGATTGAGAGGTATCCAGTTGATGGTCTTGGATTCCTTTATTAGTACTTCCTTCATAGCCTTTTCTATATCTTTCTTTGAGCTGCATTTATTAGGTATAGTAGACCTTAACCTTGCTTCAGTGGACTGGAGTAGGGAGGATAGAACTGTTAAGTCTTCTAAGCCAAATTATACTCTCTTTTATAGCTTATATATAGTATAGTCCTTCCCATTTCAGTTGTAATTTAGCTAACTATAATGATTCTACAATGTTTTAGTATATGAGGACTTGATCTCCAATATATAAGGAGGTTGTATTTGCCTTCTTATTTTGGTTTATTCATTATCTCTCCTGTATATTATAATACTGCTTAGTAAAGTATATAAATTACCAATCTGCTTTAGCAAGTTTATTATCTCAGTATCAGCAATAGTAGTTAATACAACATTCTACAATCTTGTTATTGGAAATAACTGGTTAAAGAAAATACAAGCAGTAATTAACCTTGACATATGCAAGATGAGAATTATATAGAAAAGACACTACTATAAAATACCTATTGATTTAGAAAGAGAAGTCTACTTACAGATAATAGAAAGTAATGTTGAAGATAAATAAAAGAAATTTTTTTATAATATAGATTATATAAACTAACTAGAAGGCTAAGCTACTAGAATGAAAAAGTGAACAAGCTGCAGAATTCAACCTTTCTACTATTAAAGACATCAAACTGCAACCTGAAGAATCATGTGTAGTTAGAATAAGAATTGCTATAAGAATACCCTAAGGATACTATAGTAAAATCAAACCAAAGAGCTCTCTAGCAGTTGTCAGAATCACTATTAATATAAAAGTAATTAATATAAACTATACTGGCAAAATCAAGATAGTAGTAGTCAACTGATACCAATTCATATAGCTAAGCTTTATAGAGAAGACCAAGTTGCACAGCTTATCATTATATCTATTTAGACTGGCAAGGTAGTAGAAGTAACTAATCTTAGAAAAATAATTAGAAGAGATAAAGAATTTAGATTAACCAGAGTCAATATTGTAAAATCAAAATAGATCTCAAATATGCACTTAAGATAGCAAATAAAAAGGTCTATATGTTTAGAGAATAACTTAGTAATCAAGAAAAAAAAAACTAAAAGTACTTATCAAAGAATATTTTAATATTTTTATAATAACTTTTGAAGAAATTAACCTGAAGCTGCCAAAGCACTTTCATTATATTAATGTTCAAGGATATCTACATCAGGAAAATATTTCTAAACAGTTCATATTTGTAATAACTAATTCATATTTATACTAGTTTACCTTTGTTCATATCTATATGACTGCAATATATGTTTGCCCAATAGTATATTATTTATGTAAAGCCTTAGTTCATATATTATCAGTTCATATTTATTAATAGATTCATGCTTAGGACATATTTAGTTTGCATATATTTTATTCTATTATTCTGAGGTGTTTTGTTCATAGCTCTTAGTAAATAGTTCACAAACTAGTTAAAGTTTTACTGATTTATTTAAATGAGTTCTTCTCAAGAAATATGATCTATATACTTATTAACTAAGTATGAATTAAAAGAATATATATCTAAGTTAGCTGCCAATAGATTTCATACTGAATCTTATTCTTAAAATAAAGGCTGTATATGAACCACTCTTATAATAGCATTCACTAATATAATATTAAACTTCCCAGATTGCATGGCTACAGCCATATTTGTTTTACAATCTCAGGCAACTATATTACTTTTTCTACCAAGTGCTTTAGAATATGCAGGAATATCAGTAATGTTGTACTACTTCAAGTATGCAAGATGGTAAATGTTTTTTTCATACTTGATCTTAAACAGTATTTGAACTTAAGCAAAGAGATATTTATCTATGCCTTGCCACTTTTTGAAATTTTTATCCATGAGATCATATAAAACAACTCAATTATATTGCAGAGTTCTATAGAACTATCGATTGCAGTGAATTATTTAATATAATGTACCTGGTAATTACTCTATTTGGTAATATAGATCATAGACTTTAATAGACAGAGAAGTGTACACTATAATCTATTTGGAATAAAAAAATTATGTTTATTTCCAATATTTACAGTTTGTGGATTGAATAAATGGACTAACAGACTTACTATTAGACTTACTAGTAGATTTGAAAGTTTTGAGAGGTTTTTTCTATTTACACAATGATGATGTCCTTCTCCAATAAACCCAAGATTATAAAAAAAGGTTTGAATAGCAAGTTTGAGGTCATCTACATTGAATATTTTTGAGGTATTGTCAATGTGAATTTTAGAAATTATGCTGTTTAGATATCAGTAATTTTTAGCAATTGGAGGTCTGGTATCTATGAACTTATTATCACCAGTCAATATTTGATCAAGCTTGTCTTCAAGCACCATTCTACATTCTACAAACTTGACTACTTGGGGGAAAGGGTCTCACTTGTTTGTTTGCTGATATGGTGTTTGACTTCAATATGATATTAGTGTTCAGTTATTTCTATATCAAAATTATCCAGTATAATAAATCTTCTAGTCGACTTCAAAATATACTAAAGTGAATATAACTTTAGGAAGTTTAGAGAACTTGGTAATACCTCTGTGAACAGTTCTTTTAAGTTATTGAACTAAGATAATAGTACATCTTGATCTATGAGCATTTTTTTAGTCTGAATCGGTGTAGAGGTATAGAAATACTATTCAACAAAACATGTGAGACATTTGGTAATCTCAGATAATGGTAAAAAGCCTCTCATGCATAGGATAAAAATCTATAAAATAGATAAAATATTAATAATGTATTCACATACTTCTTAAACAATTTCTAGAATAATAATAAACATACCCTCATTAATTGTTCATATTCAGCTACCATTATCTAAGATAAATGGGAAATTTCCTTACTGAATTTTCTAAGTCCAGAATATCTTGGAACAAGATGGATGTGAAGATCTAGTTCAAGTATTAATTGATTTGCTGTATATGAACTATAACTTTGTCTAATGATTTCCAGAGTTAAATTGATAAGATGTTCCCAGATACCTTTTTTAATTTAATGAAGCATGTCAGGTATAATTGTAGAATAAACATTTGTAAAGAGCAGTTTCTATAAAACATTCTAGATGAATTAATTAAATAGAAATAAAATTTGCAAATAAAAATGTTCAGAGTAAATTTCATTTCTAACTATACTTAAATATATATACTTTTTGCCTTTTTAGCTCATATTTCTACAGAAGTCTCTCAGCTTTTTAGTTATCACTTTTTAAAATACTTTTGGATATACTTGCAATCATTTTTTTTATTTCAGCAACTGTTCACAGGTGGTATTTCTCACCAAGACAAGAAAATTTGTCTTTAGGAGCTATACACACTGGGCAGATATAGTTTGTATAAACTAGGCATATCAAACATACTTCTGAATAGTTAGTTATAAATGATATGACCACCTGATAACAATCACAAAGTCTATCATCTGATCTACATATAATGATACCACTAAAAATTTATTTATGTTTGATAATTAATAACAAATTTTATTAAAGAAAAACAAAATTAAAGTTTGCAAACTGAAAACTCACCTCTTTTCTGCTTAAATAAGGCCTTCAAGAACCCATACCATATATGTATGATATAGAATTACCTTTGCTTTATGAAAAATCTCCATCTTAGTCTCCTTTGATATTCCTTTAAGGATTGGAAAATATATAATCACTAGAAATACATTTCAGGAATATGTTCACTGAATATGTTTTGGTATATTACTAATCAACATATACAGTGGATACATTTTGGTACATCTGAGCAGATTGCAATACATCTGATCTATTCCAAGCAATACTGGGACTATAGTTATGCCAACAGGAAGTTTAATCTATAAACTATGAAAGAAAAGAGTAACTTAATAATAATCTATAGATAATTAATTGTTATTTATGAACTGAAAAGATGAAGTGCAAATATTATTTATTATCTGAGTCTCTCACCAAAAATCACTCTAATAAATCTCTAAGTATTGATAAGTTCCTAAACTAAAGTATTTCTCCACTTTGAAAACTATATCATTCTTGAAAGAAGGATTTGGCATTAATTTTTATATTACAGCAAGAGGATCTTGAAAAAACAACTTCTATAGCCCAGTCCAAGTTTCAAACTTGTTTATGATAGTGAAAACTTAGCTGTAAAAGAGCTAAATAAATAGTAGAATATAAGTATTCATTGTAAGCCATACTTGTATATATGAAAAGATTTGGAGCATATATACTGTTCCTTGTTTTGCTATATCTAATAGTTCTATCATTTCTCTAGAGTTTGTGAATTGAATAGGGCTGTCCACCATTGAAATTTGTTTATTTGCAAAAGCACTAAGTAGACTATTCGCAGTTATTCAGGATATATTCCCATTTCAGAATAACAGCTCTATAAGCCAAATTTTACCTTTGTGCTTCCAGAGGTATAGAGGATTGTTTGCATCAGACTTGAGTACCCATTGGAGTTTTTCTATAAACTTACTATATCATATATGTGCTTCCTCACTATTAAAAACTATACCACCAGTCAGTTCATAGATGATATAATCAGTTGGTTCATTGTTAGTTGTTAGTTCATGAATGATAAAATCAGTTATGGTTGGCTTGCTGTCAATAGTAGTTAGTTTGCTGTCAATAGTAGTTAGTTTGTGGATAATATTAGTTACAGTTAGCTTACTGTCAATGATAGTTGGTTTATAGATGATGTCAGTTGTAGTTGGTTTGCTGTTGATGACTAGTTGTACATGTTTAATCTGAATATC
Source organism: Endogone sp. FLAS-F59071 (assembly GCA_003990785.1). Taxonomy (NCBI): domain Eukaryota; kingdom Fungi; phylum Mucoromycota; class Endogonomycetes; order Endogonales; family Endogonaceae; genus Endogone; species Endogone sp. FLAS-F59071. Next base: position 2,814 of record RBNK01002618.1, on the reverse strand, counting down.
TAGAGTATATGGACTTGATAGTCACTTATGTACTAGTATAGTATGGTTGGCAGGCAGTAATAACTGGGAATTATGATCTTACGTAGTATTTTATTTTATTGATATAGACTATTGTAAAATCCTCAAAGTTTTAACAAACTAGAATATCCTCATTCACAGAAGGTTTGGCTTTTTGGCTTTTGGATAAATATTGAATATGGATATTGTGTTTTTTATAGGTATGTCAAGCAAGGCCTAAGGTGGATTTGAATCTCTGATTGCAGAAGATATAAAAAAGCTTCATGTTAATCACAAAGTTCAGAAAACAAACACTATAAGTGAAGATATTGTTCAGCAAAATACCATAATGTTTGTATTTTTTTTACCAAATATGAAAGACTAAATAGGAGTGTTTATGTATATATTTCAAAAAGGCAAGAGTGTAAATATAGTTATTTTGTATTTATAAGAATGAACTGAAGATTTTTAAGGAATGAAAATAAGATTTGTGAATACCCAAAATATCATGAATACCCAAAATGGAGTGTGATGGAGCATGATGCCTTAAATTTTGATTGGCTCAGTCAAAATTAAATGGTGTATTTATTTTTACATATTCTTTTGTCACATTTATTTGTTGCATTTGTTTGTCAAACTTTTTTATTTATTAGACTTTCTTATTTATTAAGCTTTCTTATTCTACAAAATATTTTCTGCAATATTTTTTATCTACCAACTTCACCAAACTAGCTGAACTTTCAGCAATGATCTCAGGTATAAAAAGGTATTATTTTTCCTATTATCTTATAATAAAAAAAACAAAAAAAAACCTAAAAAATAAAAACAAAAAAAAAACTATTCAAAAACAAAATTCTCTACAAGCTTTTCTAGTACTCTGTCAAAAGGACACCAATATCCCAATAGTCAGGATCAGAGCTGGGAAATCTGTGCTAAAGTTTATAAATAAGTCTATACCAAAGTTCACAAATGAGTCTGCACTGAAGTCTATGAACAAGTCTGTACCAAAGTCTACAAATAAGTTTGTACTGAAATCTATGAATAAAGCCAGGCCCTCAGAAAATGCATCTAAGACTCAAGATGAAGAAGTCTCTAAAGACCATAGTGGCACTTTGAACAAATCCCAACAATCTCATAGAGATATTGAGGACTCTGACAGGTGCAAAACAACCAAATAGCTACGAAAACATGAAATTGTTGAAAAAGTTTCTAATGAAGACTATGGTGGTATCTTGAACAAACCCTAATGATCTTGTGGAGGTGTCAGGGACTCTGACAAGTGCAAAACAACCAAATACCTACAAAACTGCAAAATCTTCAATAAGGATAAGAACAGAGATAGCTAAGACAAAGTCTCTGAGGAAGACCATGACACATTGAACAAATACCAACAATCCCACAGTATTGTTAGGGACTCTAAAAAGTATAAAACAACCAAACATCCATAGCACTACAAAATCATCAATGAAGATGGAAATAGGCTGAATTCAGCCAAATACCAAAGGTATTAGAAAGTCTCTGATGAAGATGGTAGGAACAATCATCAATGACAGAACAAAGGCTCTGAGGATAACAAATACCAACAGTACCACAAACCCTTTAGGGATAGAGATAAATACTGAATCAGGTGCAATTTATCTAGCAATTGCTTAGACAATACTTTGTTAGATAGCAACAATAATGTAGAGAGCAAGAGTGATGGCAGTGAGAGTGAAAGCAAGAGTGAGAACAGGGGCAACAGAAATACAAATGTGCAATAACATAGCTAGCTTGAAAAGAGGAATACATCTAGACCTACAAACATACACTCAAACAAGAGCACTAGGACTACTACCAGTTCAAACAAGAATGCAAACATATCTAAGCCTACAAATAAGAAATCTGATAGCAGCAATTTCATGCCAACTCTTAAGGTTAGCGAGGAAGAAATAAAATTACTTTCAATAGAAGTTGTAAAGTAAATTTTGAAGAAAGCTAAATTGAAAAGAAAAAAACATATATTGTATTATGTTGCTTATTAATTATACAATTTGTTTTTATTAATAATTCATATGTATCTAACAATTCCAAACTTATTTTATATCATTAGTTCAAGTTTACCAGTCAGTGAACTCTGCATAAACTATAAGATTTCTGATGTGAAATAGAGAACTATTATGCAAAAGCTTATCTAGCATCTTTTCTTCAAAGATCTATTTTCTAATTATAATGATAAAAACAATGGCATTGTTACAAAAATTCTAGAGGATTTTGATCTTCATGAGAATAACAAATATAGTGAGATTTATATTATAGTAATTTGATTTGTTATTAATAGTTCTAATAATTTCCTTTCTGATTTATAAACTTATTCATAACTTATTTATATAGATTGCTCATCAAATAACTGTATCGTACTCCTACATTCATCAGGTTTTCGAAAAAAAAAAATTCGATTATATATTTGAGGATGTTGAGTTCTCTGTGAAAATGGTTCCTTCTAAAGTAGTGTACCTTCATTAAGATACCATTTAGTATTTGAGATAAGACAACAGATTTATATATGATGTGACAGACTAAAATATATTAACAGCGAAATACTCTGATATTGAGTAAGTGCAGAAAATACGTTTCAGGGGTCTTAGCGGTTTATGCGGTAGCGTCTTAAGAAGGGTGTCGATGTAGGTGTTAACTAGCAAGAATTAATTGCAATTGATTGAATAAAGTGTATCTGTTAGAGTCTCGAAACTATCCAATTGCTTACTCCTTGAGTAAGGCTTCAGTATCCCTTGGGTTGTCTGTTTGTAAGCTTCCTTAGCTTGTTGCAGTCCGAATTTT
>RBNK01002617.1:0-10472 GCA_003990785.1 Endogone sp. FLAS-F59071 | reverse complement strand
GAAGAACCATCTGCTTTTTGTGTTCAGGAACTACAAGTCGTATTTGTCCTCTGTGTCATCGGTAAAGTATATTGTTCTTGATAAAATAGTTGAGTGCCATTGTCCATATAAGCCGTTGATCGTTTCTGTTTGTCATTCCAGTAAAGGTTAGGTTACTGAGGTAATCCAAATATCCGTTATAGAGTTCAGTGTTCATTGGGTAGGTATATTCTTTTTGGTTCGGGGTGTCGATCTCGGATAAATTGGGGTAGGCGTGAGAGAGTGTCCATATTCTGATAATTCCGTCCTTTTCTGTATTGCGTTGTGAAGTTATATTCCTGCAATATGGCTAGCCATCATACATACATTCCTGTCAGATTTAGCTTATTCCAAAGCCATTTGAGAGCTGAATGGTCTGTTATTAGGGTGAACTGTTTTCTAATCAGGAAGTGGCGGAAGTGTTGTATGGCCCAAATGACTGCTATACATTCTAGCTGGGTGGCTCCATAGGAAGGTTCCACTCCATGGGTGGCTCGTCCTGCGTAAGCAATTACATGTTCTCTGTCTTTATCATCTTGCGCCAGGATTGCTCTGAGTCCAAATGATGATGCATCTGTATACAACTTGAATACTTTTGTGAGGTCTGGTCTTGCCATAACTGGTGCGTGAGTAAGTGCTTCCTTGATCAGGTTGAAGGCAGTTTGTGCAGCTGATGTCCATTCCCATGCTCTTCCTTTTCTTTGCAACATGTGCAGGGGTGCGGCAATTTCAGAGTAACCAGGGATAAACCTTTTATAGAACTGGACCAGTCCTAAAAATCCTCATAGAGTCATCTTATCTTGCGGGATTGGAAAGGCCTTGACAATCTCGGTCTTCTTTGGGTCTGGGTGGATTTCTCCTCCATCGATTATAAATCCGAGGTATTCGATTTTCTTCTGTCCAAAGTAACACTTTGTTGGCTTGATCCATAATCCATGTTTTCTAAGTCATTCAAATACTTCCTTCAGGATCACTATGTGTTCTGCGAAGTTTTCTGTATAAATGTTGATGTCGTCGATGTACACAATCACTCCATGTCCAATCAAATTATAGAAGATTTCGTTCATTACAGCTTGGAAGGTGGCAGGTGCGTTACAAAGTCCAAAGGACATTCTTGTGAATTCGTACTGTCCAAATGGTATAACAAATGCTGATTTCTCCTGTGCTTCAGGCGTTATTCCGATTTGATTATATCCTGCCCATAGGTCCAAGGTTGAATAGATTTGCGCCTTTTTCAACATGTTTTGTAAGTCTTCTGAGTGTGGGATCGGGTATGCATGCTTTTTAGTGACTGAGTTCAATTTGCGATAGTCGATAACCATTCTCTGTCCATCCTTCTTCGGTACTATGCTGATAGGTGATGCCCAGGGGCTTTTCGATCGTACGATTACTTCTGACTCTAATAGCTCTTGAACATGCTTTCATACAAAGTCATGATAGTTGGCTGGCAATCTGTAGGGTGCCTGTTTGATCAGTTTGGCGTCTCCTGTATCGATATGGTGCGTGAAGAAGGCTTGGTCCAGTAGGTCTTTGAAACTGATTGCGATAATATCCTCATACTCCTTCAGTAGGTCTTGTAACTGTTTCTTCTGATTCGGTAACAGGTTTTCGTTGAGGGAGTAGATGTGCTTCTTGGCGCTCTCCTGGTCATCCAGTCTTTCCATTATCACATTTGCTTGTCCAGTTGATCCAAATCCCTTTCTTCCACATCGTGTTTCTTCTAAGTTTTCCACTTCCTTCAAAGGTTGTTGTTCGCATTTGACAATCACCATCTGAGCAATCCAATCACCTTGGTATACTTTGAATTGGCTATGATTGTGGTTCACTAGTCCAACCTCAATTTCTCCCCTGTAGTCTTCATCTATCAATCCCGGGAAGGCTCCTATCCCAGAATTGTGGTAGAGTCCACTTCTTGCCCATACTTGCGCACATTGTCCAGGTGGTAGGGCGATGGCGATTCCGGTTTTTACGAAGGCTAATGATTTCGGTTCTAGAGTGTAATCCTCATCTGCATACAGATCATAACCTGTGGCTCCTTCAGTTTTTCTCTTTGGTATGATTGCACTTTCCGTCAGTTTCTTAACTCGGGTTGCTGTATCCTTTTCTTCAACCGTAAATACTTCTTCAAAGGTGGGGACATTCATCTCCTTCCACTGTTCGTAAGTTGTGTCCTGAGGTAGGTTTTGCTACAAATCCTTCCACCACCAATAGTGCATGCTGATACATTCATTGGGGTGAATTATTTCCTCAAGTGCAATGATTTCTTCTTCTGAGTCTGAGTCACTTTCTTCAATCAGGATAGGTCCATCATCTTCATCATCTTCCTGGAATAGGGCCCTGACTTCGATGGTTATCTGCATGGTATAAACTTCATTGCTCTATTCCTCGGGTACTTCCTCATCTTCATTCTCTTCGGGTATCGTCTGTTCTTGTTCTTGGTCATAACGTTCCTTCCAAGTCCCATGATAATTGATATCATATGGTTCGTCCGGATATCTGACCCAGTTTTCACACTCCCAGAGGTCATAGGGGTTGACTTCATCCCAATAGCATCCTTGCAGGTAGGTGTTGCGATTTCCCTAAAGACGTCCTTTACCGATGTGTCCGATATTCATCTAGAAACAGTCCTACACTTCTCCAGTGTTGTCTGCGAATGGGTGAGGGTTCCTTCCATTATATGGTCCATGATTCATTGAGGGTGGAGTCCTTTGGCAGGTCTGTGGCAATCTTGGTTTCTTGATCTTCTTCTCCATTGGTAAGTGCATCTCCAAGGTATCTTGGTCAGGTATCAATTTTGTATCGCTACAAGTACACATCATTTCAGTGCAATAGATGCATTGCTCATAGAATGGACATCTAGTGTTCCTCATGTTGTACTCAATCAACTGGTTCTTTTCCAGAGGCGTCAGGTGGTGGTATTCACTATTGATCACTACATTCGCTTCTTCTTCTTCTACTAAGTTGAGGTGCGCCTATCCGGAGGTTATTCCTTCATCTGTGTCACTTTCATCTTCCGGCCTCTGAGTAAGTTTTGGTACTACTCCTTTCTGAATATCCAGAGGTATGCTGAACTTTCTTCTATGGTTGACAAAGATTAATCTCTATGCGTCCAGGTCAATTCTGGCTTTAGCTTTCTTCAGCCAACTGTTGCCCAAGACGGCATTGTAGGATTGTGCATCAGTAACTACCATCCTAACAGATATGATTTCTATTCCAAACTGAACCAGTACTTCTCTGAGTACTCCTAGAGGTATACTGCTTTTTCCACTTGCGACAACTAAAGTAGAGGTAGCAGGTTCGTCAATATCCCATCCTAGGCAGTCTAGGATAGGCAACCATCGGGTGCTGACCGTTCCTTTGGCTGCAAAGTAGCTCTCCAAATCATCTAGGAATTCTCAAACATATTCCTTCGTGTATCCGTAAAAGGTAGGTAGTCTGTCTGTCATAGTTTCTTCATCCTCTTGAAGTCTTCTCCTAGGTAGTTGTAATAATGTGGGTGGTAGCGGTAGTAGTGCCGTTCTTGCTTTTGTCTTTCACTATGGGTTTCGGTAAGTTCAGTTACGCAATATAGGTAACAAATCGGTCGAGGTGTCAATTGATTTCCTGCCAGTCGGTATTGTAATTATTAGCTTATTATATCTCTCCTATCAATGATCAATGCATCAATGATCGATCATACATCACTCAATTGTGGCTTAGATGATCTTTGTTTGTATCGACCAATCATAATTTAGCATTAATAAATACACGTATATTGGCTTCATTAGCTAGTGCGCTCTTTACTCCAAACACACATTCGAAGATCAAATTTCAACAGGTTATGAGCCCCGAACCGCTCAAATTGCAGCTTGACAACCTGAGATCTACACAATCATAGCATCTATGCAATTATAACTGCGATTACTGTAAGTGTTTATTTAAAATCATAAACAACGTGTCAAACAAAGCAATAAACAATGTGACAAACGACACCGCGATAAAACAACGCGATAAACAATATATAACGACATAACATTCAATGATGTGATACAATGAAATGGACAACCTATACGCATCATCGTCATCAGCAACAAGATCGACAAGATTGCGATCTAAATCAAAAACAAACAACAGATATCAACCCTCTGACGATGATGACGAAGGATTGGATAGAAACCATCAGAGCAATATTGCATTTAGCCTTGATCGATAGGAACAGATGGCTACAATGATCAGAAATCAGGAAGATAAATTAGATATGCTTGCAACCCTAATGGGCGAATTGATGGTAAAAATTGACAAAACAATCACATCACCTAGTGCGCCAACCAATCAGAATGCAGCTACAGAAGGCAACACACCACGACCATTACCATCACCAACAACATCAACAAAGCTTAACAATCTGGCGAAGGAGTACCTGAGATCGATCAACAAATTCGATGGATCGGGTGGTATACCCAGATTGTTTGATTACTTTGATACTGTAGAGCAATTTATCACCAGCACCAATCTATTAGTACAAAAGGAGGAAGTCAACGCAGCGATCAGTAAAATTATAGGCAATGCTAGAATGTGGCTATGGAGGCACGTGAATACATCGGGAGAATTTGATTCATGGGATGAGCTTAAAGAAGCTATGACGCAAAAATACGCACCAATAGAACAATTGTTACGAATGTGCGATAAACTTGTAATAATGAAGCAAAAAGGATCGATCGAAGATTATAATGACGCATTCAACCGGATCATGGCGCAAATCGAAGATATAACTGACACAGAAGCTATACCGCAATATCTCTAGGGTCTAAGCCCCAGGTACCGGGAATTAATACTTGTATGGGAGAATATGCCAACAATGCTGGAGGCTTTACAACTCGCATGCATCAGGTTCGACCCGGATAATAAACAAAGGCGCGACGAAGCCCACGCGACAGACCGAGGCAGCTACCGAGGTGGCAACCGAGGTGGATACCGAGGCAGGGACCGAGGCGGGTACCGAGGCGGTGGTCGCGACAACTGAGGCGGAAACGCCGGACGAAGCCGAGGCTACAACAACGAAAACAAAAACAATTGAGGAGGTCATAATGACAGAGGCGACTGAGGCGGCGATTACGAAGCCAATTGAGGCGGAAATTTTTGGGGACACCCTCGGAAATGTTACGTCTGTAAGGGAGAACACAGAATATTTCAATGCAACAAATTCAACGATTGGGTAAAAACAGAAAAAGAAAAAGCTAAACTAAGAGCCGAAGCAAATCTGGTGATTGGCGCTATTATCGATTCGGGCGCCACGCAACATATGTTCAACCAATTGGAGCTTTTCGAGACGGTGGCTGAGCACGACGGCTTGATCACGTGTGCAGGGAATGAGAAATTACGTGCAACGCACGTTGGGACAATTGAGCTCGACGACGAGCTGAAATTACGGGATGTCTTATATGTACCGGAGATTGCCAGAAATTTAATATCTATGCGGGCATTGACATATGACGGAAATGATATAACCTTCAAGAGCGACGGATCAGTAATTAAAATCGGCGCGGATCACAAAGAAATTAAAATCGGACAAGCCGATGGCGACCTATTTCATTTATCGACATCAGAGCTAGAGCTAGAAGCAAACATCGCTGATTCCAAGATTGCAAACATTGCCGATTCCAAGATCGATGACTATATATTATAGCATCACCGACTAGGCCATCTGGGCCGAAATACTCTGCAATCAATCAACAAATTTGTCACAGGGCTCGGAGATGTGCGGCTGTCAACCAGACAAATCGAAATATATACTGGGTGTGAATATGCGAAGTCACACCACAAGCTGTTCAGATACGCGAAAAATCGATCAATAGAGCCTATCGGAAGGGTGCACACAGATCTGTGCAGGCCGATGCCCATGCCATCAGTCAATGGAGCAAAATATATATTAACTTTCATCGATGACGCCACTCGCTACGTCACAACATATTTTATTGACAACAAAAGTGATACATTTGATCAATTCTGGACATTCAAGGCATTTGCCGAGATGCAATCGGGCCGAAAACTCAAGATTCTCCGATCAGATGGAGAAGGAGAATATGTAAACACTGAGATGTGCGAATTTTTAATCAAACACAGAATTCATCACGAAATGATGACACTGGACATGCCGCAACAAAACGGTGTAGCTGAACGATATAACCAGACATTGATGGAGTCAATCCAGGCAGTTAAAATTACTGCTAGCATACCTGACGAACTTTGGGCGGAACTTGCTGCAAGTACTATATATTTACGCAACCGATTGCCAACGCAAGCCAATAAGGAGAGTGCTTCACCATTTGAACTATGGCATGGTCACAAGCCTGATATCAGTAACTTGCGTATCATATGGGCTGACGCATATATGCATATTCGCAAGAGAAAAAGGTCGAAGCTGGCACCCCGATCCAAAAAGCTTAAAATGATTGGCTATCATGATGAAAAGAAGGCGTACAGGCTCTGGGATCTAACCAATAGAAGGATAGAGATCAGCTACGATGTCACATTTGATGAATCTATTATATTAAAATCTCCAACAATCATCAACCCAGAAGATCGAGAATATGTCATTGAAGCAATCATCAGAGAACGTGAGATTGATGAAAAAAGGCAATATCTGGTTAAATGGCTAGGCTATGATGATGACAACAACACCTGAGAGCCAATCGAACAATTGATCGACACTGAAGCTCTACAAATTTAGCAAGATCACATGTTAGAAGCTAATTTAATTAAATCGACCAATGACCCAATGACCTACAAGGAGGCAATTTCTCTGCCTGACGCAAAGCTTTGAGAGGAAGCGATCAATCAAGAGCTTAAATCACTTAAGAATAATGACACGTGGACGATTGTACCTGAGGTGCCTGCGGGACACAAGCTGATTGGATGCAGATGGGTATTTAAAAAGAAACTCAACACTGATGGATCAGTTGCCAGGTACAAAGCAAGATTAGTAGCCAAGAGATATTCATAACAGCAAGGAATTGATTATGATGAAACATTTGCTCCTGTGGCGAAATTCACGTCGATCAGGGCACTTTTATCGATCGGAGCAACCTTAAACTTAGAAATTCACCAAATGGACGTAAAAACTGCATTCTTGAATGGCGATCTTGATGAAGAGATCTACATGACGGTACCTGAAGGAATCGACCAATCGGAGCTATCACCAAGAGCTGTGTGTAAGCTCAATTGATCACTGTATGGACTAAAGCAATCACCTCGTATGTGGAATCAGAAGATCGACAACTATCTCAGCCAATCAAATTTTACAAGACTACAATCGGATCACAGCATTTATCTAAGGAGAAGACAAGACGATCAATATCAATCACTGATAATTATTGCCATATATGTCGATGATCTACTAATTCTGGCTGATTCGATGGAAATGATGAACAAATTCAAGGCGGAACTTAGCAATGCATTCGATATGATGGACTGTGGCGAAATTAAACATTTTTTGGGTATTCGAGTCATGCGTGATCGAAAAACACATACGATCACAATTGATTAAAGCCACTTTGCCAATCAAATTATTACAAGGTTTAACATGACGGACGCCAAGCCAATCAGCACACCCCTAGATCCATCCATTCAACTCAAAGCTAAAGGAGGAAAATCCACAGACCAAAGTCTATTCAAACAAATGATCGGCAGCATAATGTACCTGATGATCGGGACGAGACCTGATCTAGCTGCTGCTATCAGCATCATTAGTCAATTTTCGGCCAATCCAATGCAAGAACATCACCACGCCCTCAAACGATTATTAAGATATATTAAAGGAACAGCCAATTATAAGCTGTGCCTTGGATGCGATCAGGATCTAAGACTGATCGGTTTCAGCGATGCTAACTGGGGAGGAGACATTAACACACGATGATCAACTACAGGATATATTTTCAACCTATCAGGAGGAGCCATCAGCTGGTCAAGCAAACGCCAAGCAACCATTGCCCTATCAACAACTGAGGCAGAATATATAGCATTAGCTCATGTGACAAAGGAAGCCATTTGGCTACGCACCCTATTGGATAAGCTAGGATATTTGCCGAATTGTGCAACAACCTTATTTGAAGACAACCAATCAGCAATCACACTCACCAAAAATCCAATTAATCATGCTCGATCAAAGCATATCGACATTCAGCATCACTTTATTTAAGAGAAAGTTGAATCAAAGGTAATAGATATAGTTTACATGGCGACAGATGAAATGATCGCTGATGCATTAACCAAGCCACTTGCGCGACCAAGACTTGAAATGTTAATCGCAAAAATGGGCTTACGTAACTAACATTATTTCTTTAAAAATTTTATGTTCTTTATCATGTCATTCTTATCACTCAAGTAGTATTTTATATATAATTATTTGCAGTAAATGTACTTCATGAATGACATTTGTGATATACAGTTGAACACTTTACTTTTATTCTTTTATTTTATTTATTTATTTATTTTTATCGAGATATATCAAGCAGGGGGAGTGTTGTAATTATTAGCTTATTATATCTCTCCTATCAATGATCAATGCATCAACGATCGATCATACATCACTCAATTGTGGCTTAGACGATCTTTGTTTATATTGACCAATCATAATTTAGCATTAATAAATACACGCATATTGGCTTCATTAGCCAGTGTGCTCTTTACTCCAAACACACATTCAAAGATCAAATTTCAACAGTCGGCACCAATTGTGATGGATTAAAATATATTAACAGCGAAATACTCGGAATTGAGCAAGCACAGAAAATATGCTTTAGGGGTCTTAGCGGGTTATGCGGTAGCATCTTAAGAAGGATGTCGATGTAGGTGTTAACTAGCAAGAATTATGTGTGATCGATCAAATAAAGTGTATCTGTTAGAATCTCGAAACTATCCAATTGCTTACTCCTTGAGTAAGGCTTCAGTATCCCTTGGGTTGTCTGTTGTAAGCTTCCTTAGCTTGTTGCAGTCCGAATTTTATTGATAATTGCGAGCGGGGTATTTATAAAAAATTATAAGGTACTATACGGGCAGCTACCCAGGTTACTACTTGAATTTCTGATTGGCTCGACTAAATATAAGGTACAAATTGATTGACTAAGACATAATAAATGATATATCAGGTTATAACGTAATTGGTCGATGAAATAATATATCAGATCGAAATACTATTTTAGGTTATAGCGTGATTGTGGATCTTAACAGTACTATGAGTCTCAACAATGCTATAGGTCTCAACATTGTTGAGAGTCACATGACTTGATCTTATATGATCAAATTGTATGTCATCACAAAATGTTCCATCACAATAGGCAGTACCTATATAGGCAGTGTCTACATATATAAGGGGGGTTTTGTAAGAGCGCAGTAATTGCACCACACCGCAGCCAAGAAGTGATGGAACTACCCAATTTCTCACCATCCGATCTACTGATTCCATCAGTGATCATTCCATCCAATTTCTCAAGCTCTTCTGATTCTCATGTAATCCCTGGTGACACAGCATCCAAGCAAACATTGTAATCCACCAGGAACGACGCAGCAATGTTTCCATATCTATCCAATTTCTCAAGCTCTTCTGACCCTCGCGTAATCTGTCAAGAATGACGCAGCATCCAAGCAAACATCGTAATCCCTGGCGACGCAGCAATCATTCCCACTGATCCTACTGTTCCCATCACTCAGAATTAATTTAGCAGTTTTCCCATACTTTTATTTTGATCATTAAGTATTATTATTGGTGCTCAGTCATCTCAGTCATTGATCATCAGATCATTAGCATATCATTTGACCATCACCTCATTTATCAGTTATATTGTATCATTTATTTGTCATATATTTAGCTTTGATCTTTTGTATAAATATCTCTCAATTCTTTATTCAATAAACTTCAGTTCAATAGCAGCCGAACTCATGAGTTCAATAGTAGCCGAACTCACATATGAGTTCAAGTTCAAAAGCTGCGCACCTCAAGATCCATGAGAACTGAGAGTGCAACTGAACTCACACAGCTGTCAAGTCCAAATAGATGATTGCAGACTCATTAAATTGATGCTCTGTAACTACATCAAAGCCAGTGCACCCTGGTATGCGCTATAGGAAATAACCATAAAAAACCATTAACAACTGGCATAGAAGAAGAATAAAACGATCACACAGCAACGAGAGGCGTAAATGGACTTCAAAAGCAGGCGAACTTTGCGAAATGACTTCATAAAGACATGTCAATACAAGCAACCTTGAGAAGACATTACGAATCGATTGTTAAAGAGACTTTTATTACCGAATCAACAGTTGACCAATACATGGAATAGACCTACAATCACAGAAGAAAGATCCTAGACATGATAAAACCGAACTGATGAAAAATTATGACTACCCTGAAGCCAGCGTACTCTGGTATGCGCTATAGAAAATGACCAGAAGGATCACTGACGCCTGCCCTAGAGGAA
>RBNK01002616.1:0-10475 GCA_003990785.1 Endogone sp. FLAS-F59071 | reverse complement strand
CATCTCCGAGCCCTGTGACAAATTTGTTAATTGATTGCAGAGTATTTCGGCCCAGATGGCCTAGTCGGTGATGCCATAATATATAGTCATCGATCTTGGAATCGGCGATGTTTGCAATCTTGGAATCAGCTATGTTGGAATCGGCGATGCTTGCTCCTAGCTCTAGCTCTGGTGATGTCGATAAATGAAATAGGTCGCCATCGGCTTGTCCGATTTTAATTTCTTCGTGATCCGCGCCGATTTTAATTACTGATCCGTCGCTCTTGAAGGTTATGTCATTTCCGTCACATGTCAACGCCCACACAGATATTAAATTTCTGGCGATCTCCGGTACATATAAGACATCCCGTAATTTCAGCTCGTCGTCGAGCTCAATTGTCCCAACATGCGTCACGCGTAATTTCTCATTCCCTGCACACGTAACCAAGCCGTCGTGCTCAGCCACCGTCTCGAAAAGCTCCAATTGGTTGAACATATGTTGCGTGGCACCTGAATCGATGATAGCACCGATCGCCAGATTTGCTTCGGCTCTCGGTTTAGCCTTTTCTTTTTCTTTTTTTACCCAATCATTGAATTTGTTGCATTGAAATATTTCGTGTTCTCCCTTACAGATGTAACATTTCTGAGGGTGTCCCCGAAAATTCCCACCTCGATTGGCTCCGCGATCGCCACCTCAGTCGCCTCTGTCATTATAACCTCCTCGATTGTTTCCGTTTTCGTTGTTGTAGCCTCGGCTTCGTCCGGCATGTCCACCTCGGTTGTCGCGACCGCCGCCTCGGTAGTCACCTCGGTCGCCGCCTCGGTAGCCACCTCGGTAGCCGCCTCGGTCTGTCGCGTGGGCTTCATCGCACTTTTGCTTGTTATCCGGGTCGAACCTGATGCATGCGAGTTGTAAAGCCTCCAGCATTGTCAGCATATTCTCCCGTGCAAGTATTAATTCCCGGTACCTGGGGCTTAGACCCCGGAGATATTGTGGTATAGCTTCTGTGTCAGTCATATCTTCGATTTGCGCCATAATCCAGTTGAATGCGTCATTATAATCTTCGATCGATTCTTTTTGCTTCATCATCGCAAGCTTATCGCGCATTCGTAACAATTGTTCCATTGGTGCGTATTTTTGCATCATAGCTTCTTTAAGGTCATCCCACGAATCAAATTCTCCTGATGTGTTCACGTGCCTCCATAACCACATTCTAGCGTTGCCTGTAATTTTGCTGATCGCTGCGTTGACTTCCTCCTTTTGTACTAAAAGATTAGCACTGGTGATAAATTGCTCTATGGCATCAAAGTAATCGAACAATCTGGGTGCGCCACCCAATCCATCGAATTTGTTGATCGATCTCAGGTACTCCTTCGCCAGATCGTTAAGCTTTGTTGATGTTGTTGGTAATAGTGATGGTCATGGCGTGTTGCCTTCTGTAGCTGCGTTCTGATTGGTTGGCGCGCTAGGTGATGTGATCGTTTTGTCGATTTTTGCCATCAATTCGCCCATTAGGGTTGCAAGCGTATCTAATTTATCTTCCTGATTTCTGATCGTTGTAGCCATCTGTTCCTGTCGATCGAGGCTAAATGCAATATTGCTCTGATGGTTTCTATCCAATCCTTCGTCGTCATTATCAGGGGGTTGATATCTATTGTCTGTTTTTGATTTAGATCGCAATCTTGTCGATCTTGTTGCTGATGACGATGATGCGTATAGGTTGTTCATTTCGTCATGTCGCGTCGTTGAGTGCTATGTCATTACGTGTTGTTTATCGCGTTGCTTTATCGCGGTGTCGTTTGTCGTGTTGTTTATTGCTTTGTTTGACGCATTGTTTACGATTTTAAATAAACACTTACAGTAATCGCAGTTGTAATTATATAGATGATTGCGTAGATCTCAGGTTGTCGAGCTGCAATTCGAGCGGCTCGGGGCTCATAACCTGTTGAAATTTGATCTTCGAATGTGTGTGTTTGGAGTAAAGAGCGCACTGGCTAATAAAGCCAATATGCGTATATTTATTAATGCTAAATTATGATTGGTCGATACAAACAAAGATCGTCTAAGCCACAATTGAGTGACGTATGATCGATCGTTGATGCATCGATCATTGATAGAAGAGATATAATAAGCTAATAATTACAACACATATGCCTCCATAGCTACATTCTAGCATTGTCTGTAATTTTACTAATCACTGCGTTGACTTCCTCCTTTTGTACTGATAGATTGACACTAGTGATAAATTGCTTTACAGTATCAAAGTAATTAAACAATCTAGGTGCGCCTCCTGACCCATCGAATTTGTTGATCGATCTCAGGTACTCTTTCACCAGATCGTTAAGCTTTGTTGATGTTGTTGGTGATGGTGATGGTGATTGTCTTTGTGGCATATTGCCTTCTGTAGCTGCATTCTAATTGGTTGGCATGCTAGGTGATGCATTTGTTTTGTCGATTTTTGCCATCAATTCACCTAATAGGATTGCCAGCATATCTAATTTATCTTCCTGATTTCTGATCATTGTAGCTATCTGTTTCTGTTGATCGAGGCTAAATGCTATATTACTCTGATGGTTGCTATCCAATCCTTCGTCGTCGTCATCAGGGGGTTGATATCTGTTGTCTGTTTTTAATTTAAACCGCAATCTTGTCGATCTTGTTACTGATGACAATGATGTGTATAGATTGTTCATTTCGTTGTGTTATGTCATTGAATGCTATGTCATTACGTGTTGTTTATCACGTTGCTTTATCACGGTGTCATTTGTCACATTGTTTATTGCGTTGTTTGATGTATTGTTTATAATTTTAAATAAATACTTACTATAATCGCAGTTGTAACTGCTATAATTGTATAGATAATTGTATAGATCTCAGATTGTCGAGCTGTAATTCGAGCAGCTCAGGGCTTATAACCTATTAAAATTTGATCTTTGAATGTGTTTGGAGTAAAGAGTGCACTGGCTTATGAAGCCAATATGCATATATTTATTAATGCTAAAATATGATTGGTCGATACAAACAAAGATCATCTAAGCCATGATTGAGTGATGTAATGATTGATCGTTGATGGGAGAAAGAGATATAATAAGCTAATAATTTTAACATTTGTTGTATTGAAATATTCTGTGTTCTCCCTCATAGACATAACATTTCTGAGAGTGTCCCCAAAAATTCCTGCCTCGATTGGCTTCGTGATCGCCTCCTCGGTCGCCTCTGTCATTATGATGATCTCCTCAGTTATTTTCGTTGTCATTGTTGTAGCCTCAGTCTCGTCCGGCACTTCCGCCTTGATTGCCGCGACTGTCACCTCGGTAGCTACCTCGGTAGCTACCTCAGTCTGTCACATGGGCTTCGTCGCGCCTCTGCTTATTATCTGGGTCGAACCTGATGTATGTGAGTTGTAAAGCCTCCAGCATTATTGACATATTCTCCTGCACAAGTATTAATTCCCGGTACCTGGGGCTTAGACCCCGGAGATATTGCGGTATAGCTTCTGTGTCAGTCATGTCTTTGATTTGCACTATAATTCGGTTAAACACGTTATTATAATCTTTGATCGATCCTTTTTGCTTCATTATCGCAAGCTTATCACGCATTCGTAACAATTGTTCCATTGGTGTATATTTTTGTGTCATAGCCTCTTTAAGCTCATTCCATGAATCAAATTCTCCTGATGTGTTCACGTGCCTCTGTAGCCACATTCTAGCATTGCCTGTAATTTTACTGATCACTGCATTGACTTCCTCCTTTTGTACTGATAGATTAGCACTGGCGATAAATTACTTTATGGCATCAAAGTAATTAAACAATCTGGGTACGCCTCCTGACCTATCGAATTTGTTGATCGATCTCAGGTACTCCTTCACCAGATTATTAAGCTTTGTTGATATTGTTGGTGATGGTGATGGTAATTGTCTTTGTGGTATGTTGCCTTCTGTAGCTGCATTCTGATTGGTTGGCGCACTAGATGATATATTTGTTTTGTTGATTTTTGCTATCAATTCACCTAATAGGGTTGCCAGCGTGTCTAATTTATCTTCCTGATTTCTGATCATTGTAGCCATCTGTTCCTATCAATCAAAGCTAAATCCTATATTGCTCTGATAGTTGCTATCCAATCCTTCATCATTATCAAGGGTTTGATATCTGTTGTCTGTTTTTGATTTAGACCACAATCTTGTCGATCTTGTTGCTGATGATGATGATGTGTATAGATTGTCCATTTCATTATATCGTATCATTGAATGCTATGTCATTACATATTGTTTATTGTGTTGCTTTATCGCGGTGTTGTTTGTCACATTGTTTATTGCATTGTTTGATGCGTTGTTTACAATTTTAAATAAACGCTTACTGTAATTGCAGTTGTAATTATATAGATGCTATAATTACGTAGATCTCAGATTGTCGAGCTGTAATTCAAGCAGCTCGGGGCTTATAACCTATTGAAATTTGATCTTCGAATATATATTTTTGGAGTAAAGAGTGCACTGGCTTATGAAGCCAATATGTGTGTATTTATTAATACTAATTTATGATTGGTTGATACAAACAAAGATCGTCTAAGTAACAATTAAGTGACATAACAATCAATCATTGATGGGAGAGAGAGATATAATAAGCTAATAATTTCAATACAAAGAAGAAATCTGAACTGATCCAGCTAAAGTGGAAGCTGTCACTAAATTCAAATGACCTACAAACCAAACAGAAATGCGTGCCTTTCTGGGACTAGCCTCATATTACAGTTGATACATATGTAATGTTACAAGCCTAGCTAAACCTCTGTATGCAACCCTTACAAAAAGCTACAATTGAGTGAAAATCGATGAAGAATAAAGCAAACTCGAGTAAGAAGCACTCAATGCATTGAAGAAAGCTCTAGTAACTGTACCTATATTGGCAAAACCAAACTGGACAAAGCTTTTCAAGCTTTATACTGATGCAAGTGCAATAAGAGTAGGAGCAATCCTTTCACAAGATGATACTAAGGGCTTAGAATAAGTAATTTGTTACACAAGCAGAGGAACATACAGTGCTGAGAAGAATTACGAATCAACCAAATTAGAGTATCTCGCAGTTGTATAAGCAGTCAAGTGGTTTAGGTATTACCTCATTGGATGACACTTCAAAGTCATTATGGATCACTCAGCACTTAAATGGTTGTTCAACAGACCCAATCCAAGTAGAACGTATGTATGGTGGATCATAACGCTTTAAGAATATGATTTCATGGTGAAGTTCAGAAAAGGGAAGACAAATCAAAATGCTAACACACTCAGCAGAATACCATTATTAGATACCCAAGGCGGGGCACAATAATGAATGTAACACTGTACTATGATCTAGTGATTTGGTTGATGAGGAGGGAGATTAGAGGAGATATGGAGGATTGGATAAAGAACATTTTATTAACCACCAGCAGATAGTATGAAGTTCAAAACAATTTATTAAACTGTAAAAAGGAGGGATGCATTATTCTAGTAATTTAAGAGAAGGATGTATTAAACATTTTATCATTAGCACACAATCATCCATTATCTAGACACGTAGGCCAGGACAATACTTTATACCAACTTAGGAATTTAGTATGGTGGCCCGGAATGCAAGACGACATAACCAACTTTATATGAAACTATAATATATGCCAAAAACAAGCAAGAGCGAAGGATATACCCTAAGCTGCTTCTGCAACTATCAAGGCTGAGCCATTTTTGCACATCGGGATAGACATTATGGAACCCATACCAGTAACATTAATGGGAAAAAGATATATTATTTTAGCAGTAGATTTCTTTACAAAATATCTAGAAGCAATAGTAGTTGAAGATGCAGATATACAGATAGTAGCCAAGTTCTTACATACCGACATTATCTGCTGACACAGAGTACCAAAGGAAATAACCAGCGACTGAGATATGGATTTTCTAAACGAATTAATCAGAGAACTCGAGTGAACTTACTATATCAAGCATATCTAAATGATATCATATCACCCACAGGGAAATAGTCAAACCGAACACACCAACCAGATAGTCAAGAATATTTTGGCAAAGATTATCGATCAAGAAGTATCGTGGGACCATAACCTCGATAGCACTCTTTTTGCAGTTCAAACCATTTGCCAGGTATCAACAAAATTCAGCCCCTTCGAGCTTATATATAGGAGACTGCCAAACTGAGAATTCCACTACCTCGAAAAAGATGTCGGAATATATAATGATTGTTTATAGGCTTACATTGCATGAGATATCAGCAGATTATAATTAATCCAAAAGAAGGCATCTGTATTCATTGACAAGACACAGGAGAGATAATGAATGAACTAAAATAGAAAGGTAAATATAACCCCTTTGCATATCGGAGATCAAGTCCTTGTATACTGAAACATCATAGAATCATCATGGTTGGCTAAATTACAACCGAAGTGGGAAGGACCATACTACATTCAGGCTATAAAAGAAAGTACAATTTGGCTCAGAAGACTCAATGGTTCCATTCTCCCCACCTCGGTCCACTAAAGCAAGGTCAAGATCTACCATACCAAACAGACACAACTACAGAAAGGACATAGAAAAAGCAATCAAGGAAGCACTGATGAGAGAACCAGACTTGATTAACCTAGTTCCCCTGGATAAAGAGAAAGACCCCAAAAAACTTCTTATTCTGATACGACAGTATCACGAATGGCTATTTAATCAGAGCTAAGTTACCAATATTACAATTAGGTTCCATTAAGGACATGCTTGCTACCTCCGACGCCACTTATAGAAACAAAAGATGCCATTGTTAAAATTTGAAAAAGATATAGCTGATAGAACCTATACACTTTTTCTCGGATATGCTTGTATTCTCCATAGAATAACAGCTTATAAATATCTCCATTATCCCAGTTCTTACCTGTAATTACTTTATTAAATAAGTTGCTATTAGAATTTTGCAAGTGCCAAAGCCTGTGTTTTGCAACAAGTGCCCAAGTTGAATCCAATTCAAATCTAGACAAATAAATTCATAGAAAATCCAAAATAAATCCAAATAAAAAAATCTAAAAACAAGCTTGTACCTGCATCCTATGCATATTGTTAGGTCATAATTAAGTCTGATATATATTAAATAAATCAATTAAAATCGAGTTTGAATCGAGTTTGAATTGATTTATTTATTTAAATTGATTTATTCAATAAATATCAATCTGACTATATACATAGAATATAGGTACAAGTCTGTTTTTAAATTTTTTATTTGAATTTATTCTGGATTTTCTATGAATTTATTTATCCAGATTTCAAATAGTTTAACTGGGACTAATGGTTCAGACCAGACTAACCTGGTCTGGAACAAACTTTGGACCATCCTAGTTGTGGACTAGTCTAAGCTACCCTGTCTTGGATAATATGCTGCTGTAGACTGGACTGTTCCATTCAGAGCCTTAGTTATATCCCCTTAGTTCTTACCTAAAGTTTCATTAATTACTTCTTTGGAGAATAAGGATAGAGTATTAGAATAGAGGTATTTTTTATAATCATACATATATGACAACAATTATTAGATTGATAAATTGAAACAAATTGGAAGAACAATGCTAAGTACTGGGACAGTACAGTCCAGTCCGGTCCTGGGATAGGCTTTGGACCATCCCAGTTATGGACTGATCTAAGCCATCTAGTCCCAGAACAGGACAGTATATCTCTATGGACTGGACCGTCTCAGACTATCCCATTTGGAGCCTTAGGATAGATGGATAGATAGATAGATAGATAGATAGATAGATAGATAATAAATAGTGTGGTGCCTAAAAATAGAATAATAAAATTCATGACACACTGAAGAATTTACCCCTAACTCCTACCCCTGAAACCAGATATCTAAATCAGAATAGATCCAGGAGTAGATAACATAATTATCAAGAAGATAAGATGATTAAGGAGTGAAACAATTACTCAGGGGCTTATACTATATTAGGACAAGGAGAAGATGATCAGAAGTCGAAATACAAAGGAGAAACATTATAAATATCAACCTTATCTAGCTGTACAGTCAACCATCAGAAACCTATCCAATTATCAAAATACCTTGCTATATAAGACAATACAAGAAGGACCTCAGGACCCCATCTCTCTATATTGGACAGAAGTCACCAGACCTATCAGATAGTGACTCATTAGATGTCTAGATTATAATTAGAAAGAAGGAACACTATACCAGAGAACAGACCTGAGCCATCAAGGAGGAATACTACACAAAGCTGCTTAAGGACCTCATAACAGTATTGAATGACCTGAAGAATAATAAACTAGTCCAGAAGATCAAGAACTACCTCCAGGGGTCAAATCCCTTAGTCACCATCGAAATAGCAATACAAAATGATCTTTTGATTGACCAAATACAAGATTAATGTTATCTGGCCATGATCTACTAAAAGGGAGATGCCTTCTTCAGACATTAGTATACAAAAACATAGTATAGTGATGGGAGTTTCACATGGAAAGAGTTGGCTGATAGGACAGGGTTTACAAGAAAGACAGTGAAACATTAGAGGAAGATCTTTCACATATTTAAACAATGGTCCCAAGCAATCAAACATTTTCCTCTTAGGAACATCCAACTTATTAATTCACTGTCAGATGCCCAAGTCTATCAGATAATCCTCAAAGTCACATTAACCCATAGGAGATCAGATATGTGGGAAGATTCAGATTATAAGGATAACTAGTATAAGAAATAACCTTATATCTTAACACCAATCATATATACCTTAATCTATTTTGTACTCAGTAGAATATTCCATTCAGATAGTTATCAGGATGACTTACAACTCCTAACTCATTTATTTTTATCATTATTGATGTAGTTAGTGAATTTGCCTAACAGTTATTTTATATAAATATCCCTATTCTTTGCTTGAAGAATAAATCAGTTTAGATAGCTTAGAGCTAAAGAAACTCAAGGAAAGATAAAGAGAATAAGAGTCTGGGACTCTAGGTTTGATAAAGTATAAGTTTGGTTCTGAAAAGCTTCACCCATTCACCACTATCATACATCTTCAAGTTATTACCACAAACACTTACAAAACCCTCTCATTGCTAAGCTATATACCCTAATTTACTTAGATATTCCCCTTTATTTGTATCTACTGATATTTGAGTATATTCTTCATTTGAGTCTAGTCTTTAGTCTCAGAGAGTTATCTACCACATTTGATGCTAACTGGCAGGAAGCTTCATTAGTACCTCTATTGACAGAGCCTTCAACCTTTGTCTGAATTAAATTTGCTAAAAACTACATAGTCAGGAACTGCTCTGAAAAAACTTGGACAAAATAAGAAAGCTGCCTTGTAGATAATATATATATAGTAGAGATTGAATTAAAAGAAGAAAATAGCAAAAATAAGTTTGATATCTACCCTATTGATGAAAGCTCAAAGAAGAAGTAGATGGCAAGAAGAAATAGCCCTTATCAGAGGTCCTTATCCAAACAGAAGCAACTAGTAGTAGATATTCCAGCTAGGTACAATCATCAGCCTACAGATCAAGAATGGGAAGCAGAGTTTGATATCATCACCTGCTCTCAACAAGAATTTACTCTTGATGCAAATACAGAAATGGATGAAAAGGAACCCAGTAAGAAACCTAGAAGAAAGAGACTTGTGGATTATAGAGGATTCAACCCTGCAGCAGATATCATGGACCTCAGAGTACTAGTCAAGTTAGAAGATCTGATCAGAATCTCTCCAGCTGCTAAAAATCAAATACTTACCAAGATCTGAGGAACCAAACCTACTGTAACCTTTCAGAATCAAGAGGTAAATATAGTAAATGCAAACAGATCTATATCAGCCACTACCAAGTGTTAGATAGAACAACAAGACACTAAAGTCATAGTAGATATAGGAGCATCAGTCAGCATCATCACTAAATCTACCATTAATTGCCTTAGATAGCACATCACTGAACTAGCTAATATTACCCTGATGGTAGCAGATGAAGTTATAGTAACCTCTCTTGGAAAGATCCTACAAGTACCTGTGACCTTTGGACATCAAACTATATCTATTAATATACTGATATCAAATACATCCAACTATAATGTAATTCTAGGGATTAACTGGATAAAGATTGCTAAGGTTAAGATTGATATCTCTGAAAAAAGAATAGATTTCAACTAGAGAGGAAATTCCTTCAGAGTCCTCATCAAGACTTCTAAGAAGGCAACTATTATAGATCCTTAACAAGTGTATAATGAAGAAGGAGAAAGTGATGATAGTGAAGAAAATGGAAAGAAATTACTGTTGAAATTTGATCTTCGAATGTGTGTGTTTGGAGTAAAGAGCGCACTGGCTAATGAAGCCAATATGCGTGTATTTATTAATGCTAAATTATGATTGGTCAATACAAACAAAGATCGTCTAAGCCACAATTGAGTGACGTATGATCGATCGTTGATGCATCGATCATTGATAGAAGAGATATAATAAGCTAATAATTACAACACT
>RBNK01002615.1:0-10476 GCA_003990785.1 Endogone sp. FLAS-F59071 | reverse complement strand
TATATTATATCCTAACTTGAGTTTTATATAATCTAATATCTTTATATATAGTTAATCTTCTGAGCATAATTTAATATAACTAAACTAGAGTATACTTGTATAGTGATTTCTCAATAAAGTCTATTCATAAATAATTACTTAATAATTAAGTCTTGATTAGCTATTGAGTATCTTGTAAGATCTACTATATATTAGATCTTATAGATATTTACTTATATATATATGTAGTATAAACATTAATTTATATAAATAAATATAGATTTTTAAATAATATATAAGTTTATTTTATATAAGGTTATCTTATTTATATAAGGTCATCTTATTCATATAAGGTCATCTTATATCAATAAAATTATGTTATAAACTATATATATATTGTCATTAATAATGATGTCATCAATAATGATGTCATCAATAATGAAGCAAGCAAGCAAGCAAATGAAGCAAATAAAGAGAGCTCATGAACACCCCCGAAATGCATCCTTATGCAAAAAAGCTTAGAATAATTTGTTGAAATTATTAGCTTATTATATCTCTCTCTCCCATCAATGATCGATTGTATGTCACTCAATTGTGGCTTAGACGATCTTTGTCTGTATCGACCAATCATATATTAGCATTAATAAATACACACATATTTGGCTTCATAAGCCAGTGTGCTCTTTTACCCCCAAAAATATGTTGAAATTATTAGCTTATTATATCTCTCCTATTAACGATCAATCGTTACATCACTTAATCGTGACTTAGACGATCTTTGTTTTGTATCAACTAATCATAAATTAGCATTAATAAATACACGCATATTGGCTTCATAAGCCAGTGCGCTCTTTACTTCAAACACATATTCGAAGATCAAATTTCAACAGGTTATAAGCTCTGGACTGCTCGAATTACAGCTCGACAACCTGAGATCTATACATCTACACAATTATAGCATCTATACAATTACAACTGTGATTACAGTAAGTGTTTATTTAACATTGTAAACAACATGTCAAACAAAGCAATAAACAACATGACAAATGATACCGCGATAAAGCAACGCGATAAACAATACGTAATGACATAGCATTCAACGACAACAAAATGGACAATCTATACACATCATCATCGTCAGCAACAAGATCGACAAGATTGCGGTCTAAATCAAAAACAGACAACAGATATCAAACCCTTGACAACGATGAAGGATTGGATAGCAACCATCAGAGCAATATTGCATTTAGCCTCGATCGACAGGAACAGATGGCTACAACAATCAGAAATCAGGAAGATAAATTAGATATGCTTGCAACCCTAATAGGTGAATTGATGGCAAAAATCAATAAAACAAACGCATCACCTAGTGTGCCAACCAATCAGAATGCAGCTATAGAAGGCAACACACCACGACTATCATCATCACCAACAACATCAACAAAGCTTAATGATCTGGTGAAGGAGTATCTGAGATTGATCAACAAATTCAATGGATCAGGTGGCGTACCCAGATTGTTTGATTACTTTGATGCCGTAGAGCAATTTATCACCAGCACCAATCTATCAGTATAAAAGGAGGAAGTCAATGCAGCGATCAGTAAGATTACAGGCAATGCTAGAATGTGGTTACGGAGTCACGTGAATACATCGGGAGAATTTGATTCATGGAATGAGCTTAAAGAGGCTATGATACAAAAATATGCACCAATGGAACAATTGTTACAAATATGTAATAAGCTTATGATGATGAAGCAAAAAGGATTGATTGAAGATTATAATGACGCATTCAACTAGATTATAGTGCAAATCGAAGATATGACCGACATAGAAGCTATACTGCAATATCTCCGGGGTCTAAGCCCCAGGTACTGGAAATTAATACTTGCGTGGGAAAATATGCTGACAACGCTAGAGGCTTTACAACTTGCATGCATCAGGTTTGACCCAGATAACAAGCAGAGGTGCAATGAAGCCCACACGATAGACTGAGGCGACTACCAAGGTGGCTACTGAGGCAGCGACTGAGGCGGCGACCGAGGCGGCTACCAAGGTAGCAGTTGCGACAACTAAGGCGGAAGCGCTAGACGAAGCCGAGGCTACAACAACGATAATGGAAACAATCGAGGAGGTCATAATGACAGAGGCAACTGAGGCAGTGATCGTGAAGCCAATCGAGGCAGGAATTTTTGGGGACACCCTCGGAAATGTTATGTCTGTGAGGGAGAACACGGAATATTTCAATGCAACAAATTCAACGATTGGGTAAAAACAGAAAAAGAAAAAGAAAAGACTAAACTGAGAGCTGAAGCAAATCTGGTGATTAGCACCATCATCGATTTGGGTGCCATGCAACATATGTTCAACCAATTGGAGCTTTTCGAGATGGTGGCTGAGCATGACGACTTGGTTACGTGTGCAGGGAACAAGAAATTATGCACGATGTACATTGGGACAATTGAGCTTGATGATGAGCTGAAATTACGGGATGTCTTATATATACTGGAGATCACTAGAAATTTAATATCTGTATGGGCGTTGACACATGACAGAAATGGCATAACCTTCAAGAGCGATGGATCAGTAATTAAAATCGGTGCGGATCATGAAGAAATCAAAATCAGACAAGCTGATGGCGACCTATTTTATTTATCAACATCACCAGAGCTAGAGCTAGAAGCAAACATCGCCAATTCTAAGATTGCAAACATCGCCGATTCTAAGATTGATGACTATACATTATGGCATCACTGATTAGGCCATCTGGGCCGAAACACTCTGCAATCAATCAACAAATTTGTCACAGGGCTCAGAGATGTGTGGCTGTCGACCGGACAAATCGAAATATGCGCCAGGTGTGAACATGCGAAGTTGCACTGTAAGCCATTCGGATACATGAAAAATCGATCGATGGAGCCTATCGGAAGGGTACACTCAGATCTGTGCGGGCCGATGCCCACGCCATCAGTCAATGGAGTAAAATATATATTAACATTCATCAATGATGCCACTCGCTACATCACAACATATTTTATTGACAACAAAAGTGATACATTTGATCGATTCCGGACATTCAAGGCATTTGCCAAGATGCAATTAGGCCAAAAACACAAGATTCTCCGATCAGATGGAGAAGGAGAGTATGTAAACATCGAGATACGCGAATTTTTAATCAAAAACGGAATTCATCATGAAATGACAATGCTGGACACACCACAACAAAATGGTGTAGCTGAATGATATAACCGGACATTGATGGATTTAATCCGGGTAGTTAAAATTACTGCTAGCATATCTGACGAACTTTGGGCAGAACTTGCTACAAGTGCTACATATTTATGCAACCGATTGCCAACACGAGCTAATAAGGAGAGTGCTTCACCATTTGAATTATAGCATGGTCACAAGCCTGATATCAGTAACTTGCACGTCATATGGGCTGACACATATATACATATTTGCAAGGGAAAAAGGTCAAAACTGGCACCCCGATCCAAAAAGCTTAAAATGATTGGCTATCATAACGAAAAGAAGGCGTACAGGCTCTGGGATCCAACCAATAGAAGGATAGAGATCAGCCGTGATGTCACATTTGATGAATCTATTATATTAAAATCCCCAACAATCATCAACCCAGAAGATCAAGAATATGTCATCGAAGCAATCATCGGAGAATGCAAGATTGATGAAAAAAGAGAATATCTAGTTAAATGGCTAGGCTATGATGATAATGACAACACCTGGGAGCTAATCGAACAATTGATTGATACTGAAGCTCTACAAATTTGGCAAGATCAGATGTCAGAAGCTAATTTAATTGAATCGACTGATGACCCAATAACCTACAAGGAGGCAATTTCTCTACCTGATGCAAAGCTTTGGGAGGAAGCGATCAATCAAGAGCTTAAATCACTTAAGAATAATGACATGTGGATGATTATACCTGAGGTGCCTGCAGGACACAAGCTGATTGGATGCAGATAAGTATTTAAAAAGAAGCTCAACACTGATAGATCAGTTGCCAGGTATAAAGCAAGATTAGTGGCCAAGGGATATTCACAACAGCAAGGAGTTGATTACAATGAAACATTTGCTCCTGTAGTGAAATTCACGTCGATCAGGGTACTTTTATCGATCGGTGCAACCCTAAACTTAGAAATTCACCAAATGGACATAAAAACTGTATTCCTGAATGGCGATCTTGATGAAGAGATCTACATGATGGTATCTGAAAGAATCGACCAATCGGAGCTATCACCGAGAGCTGTGTGTAAGCTCAATCGATTATTGTATAGACTAAAGCAATCACCTTGTATGTGGAATCAGAAGATCGACAACTACCTCAGCCAATCAAATTTTACAAGACTACAATCAGATCACAGCATTTATCTAAGAAGAAGACAAGACGATCAATCGCTGATAATTATTGCCATATATATCGACGATCTACTAATTCTGGCCAACTCAATGGAAATAATGAACAAATTCAAGACGGAACTTAGCAATGCATTCGATATGACGGACTGTGGCAAAATTAAATATTTTTTGGGTATTTGAGTCATGTATGATCGAAAAACACATATGATCACAATTGATCAAAGTTACTTCGCCAATCAAATCATTACAAGGTTTAACATAACGGATGCCAAGCCAATCAGTATACCCCTTGATCCATCCATTCAACTCAAAGCTGAAGGAAGAAAATCTGCAGATCAAAGTCTATTCAGACAAATGATCGGTAGTATAATGTATCTGATGATCGGGATGAGACCTAATCTAGCTGCTGCTGTCAGCATCATCAGTCAATTTTCGGCCAATCCAATGCAAGAACATCACCATGCCCTCAAATGATTACTAAGATATATTAAAGGAACAGCCAATTATAAGCTGTGCCTTAGACATGATCAGGATCTAAGACTGATCAGTTTCAGTGATGCCAACTGGGGAGGAGACATTAATACACGACGATCAACCACAGAATATATTTTCAACCTATCAGGAGGAGCCATCAGCTGGTCAAGCAAATGCCAAGCAACCATTGCCCTATCAACAACTGAGGCAGAATATATGGCATTAGCACATATGACAAAAGAAGCCATTTAGCTATGCACCCTATTGGATGAGCTAGGATATTTGCTGAATTGTACAACAACCTTATTCAAAGACAACCAATCAGCAATCGCCCTTGCCAAAAATCTAATTAATCATACTTGATCAAAGCATATCGACATTCAACACCACTTTATTTGAGAGAAAGTTGAATCAAAGGTGATAGATATCATTTACATGGTGACAGATGAAATGATCGCCGATGCATTAACCAAGCCACTTGCATAACCAAGACTTGAAATATTGATCACAAAAATGGGCTTACATAACTAACATTTTTTTTAAAAAAAAATTTTATGTTCTTTATTATGTCTTTCTTATTACTCAAGTAGTATTTTATATATAGTTATTTGCAGTAAATATACTTCATGGATGCCATTCGTGATGTACAGTTGAACATTTTATTTCTATTTTTATTTTTTTTATTTATTTTTATCAAGATATGTCAAGCAGGAGGAGTATTGAAATTATTAGCTTATTATATCTCTCCTATCAATGATCGATCGTTACATCACTCAATCGTGGCTTAGACAATCTTTGTTTTGTATTGACCAATCATAAATTAGCATTAATAAATACATGCATATTGGCTTCATAAGCCAGTGTGCTCTTTACTCTAAACACACATTTGAAGATCAAATTTCAACAAAATATACACATTTGAAGATCAAAACTTCAACAGGTTATGAGCCCCAAGCCGCTCGAATTGCAGCTCGACAACCTGAGATCTATGCAATCATAGCAATTACAACTGCGATTACAGTAAGCATTTATTTAACATTGTAAACAATGCATCAAACAATGCGATAAACAACGCAACAAACAACACCGTGATAAAGCAACGTGATAAATAATACGTAATGACATAGCATTCAATGACATGACATAATGAAATGGACAATCTATACACATCATCATCAGCAACAAGATCAACAAGATTGTAGTCTAAATCAAAAACAGACAACAGATATCAAACCCTTGATAATAACAAAGGATTAGTTCATAGTCTATGACTAGCATCCATGTCTGTAACTGTTTTGTTCATGGCTCTTAGTAAAATAGTTTACAGACTAGTTAAACATTTTCCTGATGTGCTTGTTGGTAGACCAGTCTTTGAAGCTAATGATCTTTTGAAATTCATTGATTTGCAGGAATAACATGAACTGTTGCTGATCATCGAGTCCCAGACTGTCTTGGATACCATTAATCACCAGGCCAGTCAAAAAGTGGTCCTTGTAGTTCATTGCTCCAGTATGAAACACCTCAAATGTCATGATATACTGCCTTTGTACATAGAACACGTAGGCCATTTGTATGCTGCTTATTATCCTAATAACAAATCTCTTAATATTCTCTTGGGTCTAAAAATTCTTATAAAGATTTTCAACCAGAAGCTCCTCTATGATACTAAAAGATAGATGTTCAAAATTTCCAAAGTGCCTATTAAAGGAAAATATAAAGCTATACCTTCTGAGCATATTATGACGGAACATTTTGTGATGACATACAATTTGATCATGTGAGATCAAGTCATAAGACCTTTAGCGTTGTTGAGACCTTTAGCATTGTTGAGACCTTTAGCGTTGTTGAGACCTTTAGCGTTGTTGAGATCCGCAATTACGCTATAACCTAAAATAGTATTTCGATCTGATATATTATTTCGCCGCCCAATTACGTTATAACCTGACATATCATTTTTATATCTTAGCCAATCAATTTGTATCTTATATTTAGCCAAGCCAATCAGAAATTCAAGTAGTAACCTGGGTAGCTGCCCATATAGCACCTTGTAATTTCTTATAAATACCCTGCTCACAATTATCAATAAAATTTGGACTGCAACAAGCTAAGGAAGCTTATAACAGACAACCCAAGGGATACTGAAGCCTTACTCAAGGAGTAAGCAATTGAGATAGTTTCGAGATTCTAACAGATACACTTTATTTGATTGATCACACTTAATTCTTGCTAGTTAACACCTACATCGACACCCTTCTTAAGACACTACCGCATAAACCGCTAAGACCCCTGAAACATATTTTCTGCGCTTGCTCAATATCAGAGTACTTCGCCGTTAATATATTTTAGTCTGCCACAATTGGTGCCGACTGGCAGGAAATCAATCGACACATCGACCGATTTGTTATCTATATTGTGTAACTGAACTTGCCGAAACCCATAGTGGAAGACAAAAGCAAAAACGGCACTACTACTGCCACTGACCGTATTACAACAACTACCTAGGAGAAGACTTCAAGAGGACGAAGAAACCATGACAGACAGACTACCTACCTTTTACGGATACACCAAGGAATATGTTCGAGAATTCCTGGATGATTTGGAAAGCTACTTCACAGCCAAAGGAACAGTCAGCACCCGATGGTTGCCTATCCTGGCCGCCCAACTCAGAGGACCTGCAAGAGAAGCATACCAAGTGGCCCTGACGGATGTAGCAGCTACTGGACTAGGAGGATTAATCCTTGCAGCCACAGCAGCAGCTGGAAATAACCCCCCCACCGCAGCATTAGCCACCACTCATTGGGAGGTGACAAGAGCCTGGCTAGAGGAGAAGTATTTCACCGAACAGAAGCGAGAATCAATCAAGAAACAGCTATTCAACATGAAGATGTCAATTAATCAATGCTTGGAAGACTGAGTTAATACCATCGATCAGTATATGCAACTTTGTGGAGAAACCAGCCTGGTTGTACGAGAAATGGTGTTCATGAACGGCTTACCTGCAGACATCCAATGCCATATCAAGAGGTTTGGCCCTCGAAGTATGGAAGAGAAAGTCAGGATGGCACAGGCCTTTTGGGATACCGAAGCAGGACATTCGGCATCCCTATATGACAAGTTACCACAAGACTTACGCAGGAAATTCAGCACTGGAATACCTGTAGTCCAAATGGTATCTGCATCAACCGAACCACCTGAGGAGGATACTATTAAACCGACAGTCATGGCAAAAACAGAAAAGACAACTCATGAGGATGAAATGGAGAAGATTACCAAGATGTTTTCAGAAATGACAGCACACATAGCCGATCTTGAAGCTAAGGTGATCTGCCAGAATAAGCAACCGAGAGGAACCTTTGTTGCCGAGGAACGCAACAAGAGTGAGATAAACTGCTTCCTCTGCGGAAGACGTGGTCACTTTGCCAAGAATTGCCAAACTAGAAGTTGGAAGGAAGGACGAGAGAGAGAGGAAGTAAAGAAGGCCGACCATGCCAACGTCGTGCAGGAAATTGAGGAAGAAGATGAAGAATTCAGCGAAGAATATCTGGAAGCCTACCCTGTTGAAGCAGTTAGCCGTGCCACCACTAGGAAGACTCCCTACCCAAAGAAGAAGCCGATCCAGGAACCTGAGGTTGTCATCGAAAAGCCCAAGAAGCCAACACAGAGACAACAGCTGAATGAAGATCAATGGGACAAAGCCTTCAAACAAATAATGCAACCCGGCGAGACAGTTACTTCAACCACTGGAGATGAAGAAATGACGGATCAGAAAGAAGACAAAGAGAAGAAGCCTAGGAGAGTTAGAGAATTCGAATATGATCCATGGGAGGACATTGCCGGCCAAAAAGCCAACATTACCTTCAAACAACTCTTCCAGATTGCACCATTGACAAAGCAAAAGGTGAAGACTCAGATTACTGAGACCAAACCAACCATCCGATTCGAGGAAGTTAACACTGCCGAAGAACAAGAGGAGCGAACTTATATCTCATCTGCCTATACACAATGCAACATTGGAGGATTAGCATGCTCAGTCATTATCGACACTGGAGCAGGAGTCAGCATTATCGCTAAGCATTTCCTAGACTGCCTAGGATGGGATATTGATGAACCTGCTACCTCTACTTTGGTCGTCGCAAGCGGAAAAAGCAGCATACCTTTAGGAGTACTCCGAGAGGTACCAGTCCAGTTTGGAACAGAAATAATTCCCATCAGAATGGTCGTCACTGATGCACAATCCTACAATGCCATCTTGGGTAACAGCTGGTTGAAGAAAGCTAAAGCTAGAATTGATCTGGATGCACAAAGGCTAATCTTTGTCAACCATGGAAGAAAGTTTAGCATACCTCTGGATATTCAGAAAGGAGTAGTACCGAAACTTACTCAGAGGCCGGAAGACGAAAGTGATACAGATAAAGGAATAACCCCTGGACAGGCGCACCTCAACATGGTGGAAGAAGAAGCAAACGTGGTGATCAATAGTGAATACCGCCACCTGACGCCTCTGGAAAAGAACCAGTTGATTGAATACAACATGAGGAACACTAGATGTCCATTCTGTGAGCAATGCATCTATTGTGCCGAGATGATGTGCACTTGTAGCAATACAAAATTGATACCTTACCAAGACACCTTGAAGATGCACCTGCCGACAGAAAAGAAGATCAGGAAACCAAGATTATCACAGACCCGCTGAAGGACTCCACCCTCAATGAACCATGGACCATATAATGGAAGGAACCCTCACCCATTCGCAAACAACACTGGAGAAGTATGGGACTGTTTCTGGACGAACATTGGACACATCGGTAAAGGACGTCTCTGGGGAAACCGCAGTGTCTACCTGCAAGGATGCTACTGGGATGAAGTTAATCCCTATGATCTCTGGGAATGTGAAAACTGGGTCAGATATCCAGATGAACCATACGATATCAACTACCACGGAACTTGGAAGGAACGTTATGATCGAGAACAAGAACAGACGATACCCGAAGAGAATGAAGATGAGGAAGTACCTGAGGAATGGAGCAATGAAGTTTATACCACGCAGACAACCATCGAAGTCAGAGCCCTGTTCCAGGAAAGTGATGAAGACGATGGACCTATCCTAATTGAAGAAAGCGACTCAGACTCGGAAGAAGAAATCATCGCACTTGAAGAAATAATTCACCCTGACGAACGCATCAGCATGCGCTATTGGTGGTGGAAGGACTTGTGGCAAAACCTACCTCAGGACACAACTCATGAACAATGGAAGGAACTAAATATCCCCACCTTTGAAGAAGTATTTACGGTTGAAGAAAAGGATACAGCAACCCGAGTCAAGAAATTGACAGAAAGCATAATCGTACCAAAGAGAAAAACCGAAGGAGCCGCAGGATATGATCTGTATGCAAATGAAGACTACACTCTAGAACCAAAATCATCAGCCTTCGTAAAAACAGGAATTGCTATCGCCCTACCATCCGGACAATGTGCACAAGTATGGGCAAGGAGTAGACTCTACCGCAATTCAGAGATAGGAGCCTTCCCCGGATTGATAGACGAAGACTACAGGGGAGAAATTGAGGTTGGACTGGTAAACCACAACCACAGCCAATTCAAGGTATACCAAGGCGATCGAATTGCTCAGATGGTGATCGTCAAATG
>RBNK01002614.1:0-10478 GCA_003990785.1 Endogone sp. FLAS-F59071 | reverse complement strand
AGAAACAAAGTACTTTATAATATTTTAGAAAACTTGTAATGATCTTGGAGTTCTCTAAGTCTAATATAGATTAGTATCATCAGATACTTTCTTACAAGCAGTTCCAGAGAGAACCCCCTTATAGTTTAGTTTTTCTCTAATAAAGCAATCTCATATTATAATAGTCTTTCTTCTACTTTTAAAACTATCTTATAAACAGTCAGATTTTATTCTTTCTCTTATCTTTTTTTAGATCATTATATGTTTATTACTATATTATATTTTAACTGAGTATTTATTATTCTAAAAAAGTTTTGACTAATTTTTTTCAGTTTAATCTTCTTTGTCTTAATATCAAAGAACTCTCTTAATAGTATTTTCTTTATTAATAAAAGGCTTGATAGTAGTAAAATATTTGTAAAAACTTATTTTATATAAAGTTCTTTAAATAGTTTTAGAAGAGATATTTATTACAAGATTATCTCTAATTTCATCAAGCTTTAAGCAATGTAATTTTATATCTCTTAATACTAGTTAATGAAACTTTTAAAGATTATTACTATTAAGTTTTATAAGTTAACCAGATTTTAATTTATTTAAAACAATCTCAGTAGCTTTATAATACTTGAAAATAGTTTATATAGTAGATCATGATAAAGATAGTTTAAAAGATTTTCTAATATCACTTTATAATATTATCAGAAAAATAGTTAATTAATCTATGAACTATTTTACTAAGAGCTATAAACTATTTTACTAAAAGCTACAAACAAAATAGCTATAAACACAGATGCTAGTCATAGACTATAAACTATTATTAGTAAATAGCTGCAAATAGCTGCAAACTACTCTAGAACTCTGCTAGAACAATATTGCAAACTATGAACTGGCTAGAATAGCCTATGAACAGCTTGCAAACAGCCTATAAGTATAGATACTAGTCATAGACTATAAACTGAAAATAGTTTCCTATTAATGCTAGTTATACTTAAGCTAATAACTTGATTGTAAGTAATATCAGACCATTCTTTTAAGATATTTTTATTACATTTGGCAAGAAGTTTAAGTATTAGTATATTGAGAGAAGACATATATTTTAACTTTAGTAACTACTATCAAATATCCTATATCAAGATAATACTATCTATAAAAAAATTCTGCTAATGAAAGACTAGAACCCTACACTAGAGAAAACACTGCTAAAAGGACCCAACCACTTCCCCTAGATATATCTGACATAACTAATATGATTTAGCAAGCACTTCTATATCAAGATATGGAACTATAGGCTCCTATTAAAGTTGATTATATAGAAGACCTCTTAGATATAGTAGACATCATACTCAACAATATAGAGTACTTTTCCTAAATACAAAATATATTCTATTTCAAGTCCTACTACCAGTTAGAATATACTTTGGATACTATTATAGATAAAAGATTAGATGAAAACTAGGCTGCCTATAGTCTTGACCTTATTAGAAATCAAAGGAAACTCAGAACAAGAATATATCAAGTCTTCAAGTACTAGCTAACAGTGATACTACATTTGGGAAAACTAAGCTTTAAATACTGGAGCCAAATGATAATCAGCTAGTGCCTATGTAAGGGGGTTTCTCCTAAACTGCCTTTGAGGAAGCATCTGATAATACTAATCTGCATTGGACTTAGAAATCTCTGAGTATGTCGCAAGGTTTCTAAGGTATTAAAAGTACTTTGTTTCTTTATATGAATATTAATTAGGATTTCAGACTTATAGTCTTTTTAGTGCTCTTGATATATGTAGAAGGGGTGAGATCTTTAGCTCTCAAAGGGATCTTGAGTGTGCACTGCTATTGAACTGAAGTTTATTGAATAAAGAATTGAGAGATATTTATATAAAATTCTCGAGGTGCTATATGGGTAGCTGCCCAGGTTACTGCTTGGAATATGATTAGTTATGCTATATTTAATTTATAAGTTCTATTCATTATTAAATAAGATATCAACAATGTTAATAGTATCAACAGTATTGATAATTTTGGCAGTGTGAATGGTATCTACAGTATTGATAATTTCGGCGGTGTGGATTTCTTCTTCTGTATCTGATCCAGATATAGAAGTATCAGTTTCCTCTTCGATGTGGTTGTTATCTACTAGGTAATTTCCTAGGAGATGAAGTAACAATGTTTCTTCTTCTATATTTCATAAGTTTTCTCATTGGTATGGACTTAGATTGCCAAGGTGTTTCAATGCAGATGGCCAATGTTGGAATATATTGAAGGTTCTTTTAGCCATACGTCTTTCCCAAGGGTTTAATTCTAGGTATTCGGCAGATTCTCGTTCTGTCAGTTCTTGATAGTTTTCTTGCTTTAGTTGTAAGGTATATCCCATTTGATAGTAGCTTCTAAATTGTCCAGCCATGTTGTTGAACTGGTGAATGCTGATATTCCTTTTTGCAAATTCCACCATGTTAATAGTATCTTCTTGGGTTACTCTAGTATATAGTTGTGGTGGTTCATTATATTGATTAATAATTGCATTTTCCACTATGTTCTTGATTTGTTCGTAGTTTGGTCTAAGTGGAGTTGATCATCTGGCAGTATTTCTTTGCTGTGGTTGAGTCGGATAAGGCTCTTGAATCCTCTGGTTTTGGCGGTTGATAGCAGGCATGCTGTTTGTTATGTTTCTGCAATTGTTTGTTACTGTCTTTTATATATATCACTCTTACAACTCTTCCCCTTTTAAAAAAAATAGTGTCCATACTATTTCTGTAAGGACTTATAATATTTTTCTAGTGCTTCATCTGCATTTGTCAGATTGCTAAGTGGTTCCCATGTCACATCATGTAAGGGGTATTCTTTCCACTTGATTAAGTATTGCAGTGTCGATCTGTTGCCTTGTTTGGTAATCCGTTGATCTAAGATTTCTTCTACTTCGAATTCTTCTGTATCATTGACCAAAATTGGTGCAGGTGGTATGACTTGTCTATCTGGAAATAGATCATTATTATTTGGTATATAACGTTTCAGTAATGATACATGAAACACAGGGTGAATCCTCATTGTTGATGGTAACTCCAGTTTGTAAGCAACAGCTGATATTTTTGCAATAATCTTGAATGGTCCGAGAAACTTATTCTGAAGTTTCTTTGAAGGTTGATTAGATAATTATCACAATGTGATGTATCTTGAGGACAATAAGACTATTTCATCTATTTCAAATAATTCTTCATGCCTTTTTTTGTTTGTGTATCTTGTTTGTTGTAATTGTGCTTCGCGAATTGCATCTTGTACTTTGGTCAGCAGGTTGGTTATTCATGTGGTAAAGTCATCAATGGCTTGTACTGTTGATTCAACCTTTTCCAGTAACAGAGTTACTGGTGTCAGCAGGTGATAGCCATAGTTTAGAAAGAATGGCGATAGTTTCATTGACTTTTGCTGAGCATTATTGCATGCAAATTCGGTGGCAGTTAAGTGTTTGTCCCAATCATTCTGTTGATAGTTGATGTAAGTTCTGAGTATTTGTTCTAATGTTTGGTTCATACATTCTGTTTGTCTGTTGATCTGTGGGTGAAATGCAGTTGAGAGTGCTATTTTTATTCCAAGTGTTTTGAATAGCAATTGCCAAAAGTTGCTTGTAAACTTTGGATCTCGGTTATAGATAATAATTCACAGTAATTCATGTAGGCGAAAAATATTGTCAAAAAATATTTTTGCTACTTCCAGTGCAGTATCAGTTGTTTTGCTTACAACAAAGTGAGTTTGTTTGCTGAGTCGATTGATGAAGACAGTTATTATGTCTTTCTCAGATATTGTTTTCAGCAGTTGAACAATGAAATCCATACTGATTTGTTCTTATTTTTCAGCAAGTATAGGTAGTGGTTGTAATAGTCCAGTGGGTGATTGTCTGAGTGTTTTGTTATGTTGACAAGTATCACAAGAAGCTATGAAGCTTTTGGTGCTTATGAACATTTTCGGCCAGTAAAAGTTTCTAGTAAGTGCTTCATAAGTTTTATCAAATCCAAAGTGGCCTGCTAGGGGTATATCATGGTGTTCTTGTAAAATCTTAATATGAAGGTTTGATAGTATGAAGAGTTGATCTTCATAATAGAGGTTGTTGTTTCGAATCTTGAATTTGTTTGTCGTATCTGGTTTGGTATTGAGTTCTTCTATGATTTTTTGCACTTCTTTGTCTATCTGAATTCCTTCTTAGATTTCTTGTATTCAGTTGTCTGTGATTTTGATGATGGCTTTGATTTGTTCATCCTCCTGTTGTTGTCGGGATAATACATCTGCTACAACATTAAGCTTTCCAGGTTTGTAGATTATTTCAAAGTGATAGTTGTTGAGGTAGTTCATTCATCATGCTTGTCAGGTGGAGAGGGTCAGCTGTTTGTTCAGGTATTTGAGTGATTCATG
The DNA here is from genome assembly GCA_003990785.1 of Endogone sp. FLAS-F59071. NCBI lineage: Eukaryota > Fungi > Mucoromycota > Endogonomycetes > Endogonales > Endogonaceae > Endogone > Endogone sp. FLAS-F59071. The sequence goes on along the minus strand of RBNK01002614.1, from coordinate 6,099 downwards.
ATCTGTATAGATCAGGAATTTGTTGCCTATCAGGTAGTGTCTCCAAACCTGTATTGCATCGATTATTACAAATAACTTCTTTTCATGAACAGGGTAATTTCTTTCTACAGATGACATTTTTCTTGAATGGTAGGCAATAGGTTGGTCTTCTTGTAAAAGTACAACTCCAATTGCATAATCTGAGGCATTGGTAGTTACTACAAATTGTAGGTTCTGATTTGGGCTTCTAAGAACAGGTGCAGTTGTTAATTTTTCTTTCAAAGTTTCGAAGGCTATGTTATGGTTTTCATTCCATTCTTAAATAACATTTGTACCTGTAACTGTTAGATCATGTAGGCATGTTACAATTCCTGTGTAATTCTTGATAAACCTTCAGTAGTATCCTGCCAGTCCTAGGAAGAATTGTATTTCTTTAATTGTTGTTGGTTTTTCCCATTTCTTGATTGCCTCGATTTTCATAGGGTTGACTAGAATGCCTTGCTCATTGATTCAGTGTCCAAGATATGTAACTTCTTTTTGTAAAAAGTTATATTTGCTGAGTTTAGCATACAACTGATGTTTCCTCAGTATTTCTAGTACTTGGCAGAGATGTTGTAAGTGTTTTTCTTTTGTCTTGCTGTAGATTAGTATGTCATCAATATAGACAACTACGAATTCATTGAGTAGTGGTCTGAATATGTCATTCATCAGTCCTTGAAATGTTGCAGGTGCATTTGTCAGTCTAAAAGGCATGACTTTCCATTTGTAATGTCCGTATCAAGTTCTAAATGCTATTTTTAGAATATCTTCTTCGGCAATACGGATCTGATGATATCTTGATTGTAAGTCGATTACTGAGAATATAGTTACTCCTTTGAGTCAGTCGAATAATTCTATGATATTAGATAATGTATATTGGTTCTTGATGGTTATATCATTGAGTTGTCGATAGTCAATGCATATTCTAATTCCATCCTTCTTTTTGACAAATATAATAGGTGCTCCGAAAGGTGATGTGCTAGGTTGAATAGATCCTTGTTCAATTAATTTTTCTAGAGTCTTCTTGAGTTCTTGTAACTCTGGTCCAGATAATTGATAAATTTTCTTGAATGGTGGTTCTGCACTAGGTATTAAGTCAATTCGGTAATCGATACTTCATTTTAGAGGTAGTCCTTCTAGTAAGTTTATAGAGAATCGGTCTTTAAACTTGGTAATAAGTGGTTGTAGAGATATGTCCAGGCTATTAATGTCTATGTCTGTTTCAGTAGTAATTTTAGCAATGTCTTTTTCCATAATAATGTAGCAGTAAACTATGTCATCTTTTTCAAGGTGCTAGTAGAATTTTTTAGCTGAGTAGAGTCAGATCTTGCCGTTTCTTAATTTGGAGACCAATTTGATATTCTTGTTTCGATGAGTAAACTCTATGGTTCTGCTTGGCCAGTCAATGTTAGAATTCTTCTGATCTAGCTAACTTTTTCCAAATACTATACTTAGTCCAGGCATGCCTATGATTTCAAAGTTCAATGCATTCTGGTATAATTCGATTGAGATTGGAAGATTCTTGGTGGTATGGGTGACTCATTGGGTTCCTCCATCGGCAACTTCTACAATCATTGCTGCTTCGCAGGGTAACTTGATTACTTTAAGTTGGTTAGCTAGTTGTTTGCTAATAAAATTACATGTTGCTCCACTGTTGATCAATACATTGACTGTTTCGTTCTTCATTGTTCCTTTATAGAAAAGAAGTTCTGTCTTCTTCCTAAGTGATGATAAGGTTCCATGTTCTACTTTTTCTTCTATTTCTTCCACTTTTGTTTCTTCGATAGACTACATGTCTGTTGTATCTACAATTGACCAATCCATTTTCTTCTCCTTGGTTGGTAATTTTATAGCTTTACATGCTTGTTTTGCTTCTTCTTCCTTCTTTGCTAATTGTTAGATTTGTTGTTTCTTGCTTTTTTCAATACAGCTCCAGCATTCTGTTGAAATTTGATCTTCGAATGTGTGTTTGGAGTAAAGAGCGCACTGGCTTATGAAGCCAATATGCGTGTATTTATTAATGCTAAATTATGATTAGTCGATACAAACAAAGATTGTCTAAGCCACAATTGAGTGACATATGATCGATCATTGATGCATTGATCATTGATAGGAGAGATATAATAAGCTAGTAATTACAACACTCCCCCTGCTTGATATATCTCGATAAAATAAATAAAAAATAATAAAAAAATAAAAATAGAAATAAAATGTTCAACTGTACATCACGAATGGCATCCATGAAGTACATTTACTGCAAATAACTATATATAAAGTACTACTTGAGTGATAAGAATGATGTGATAAAGAACATAAAATTTTTAAAGAAATAATGTTAGTTACGTAAGCTCATTTTTGCGATCAACATTTCAAGTCTTGGTCATGCAAGTGGCTTGGTTAATGCATCAGCGATCATTTCATCTGTTGCCATGTAAACAATATCTATCACCTTTGATTTAACTTTCTCTTGAATAAAGTGGTGCTGAATGTCGATATGCTTTGATCGAGCATGATTAATTGGATTTTTGGCGAGTGCAATTGCTGATTGGTTGTCTTCAAATAAGGTTATTGCACAATTCGGCAAATATCCTAGCTCATCCAATAGGGTGCATAGCCAAATGGCTTCCTTCGTCGCATGAGCTAATGCCATATATTCTGCCTCAGTTGTTGATAGGGCAACAGTTGCTTGGCGTTTGCTTGACCAGCTGATGGCTCCTCCTGATAGGTTGAAAATATATCCCGTAGTTGATCGTCATGTGTTAATGTCTCCTCCCCAGTTAGCATCGCTGAAACCGATCAGTCTTAGATCCTGATCACGTCCAAGGCACAGCTTATAATTGGCTGTTCCTTTAATATATCTTAATAATCGTTTGAGGGCATGGTGATGTTCTTGCATTGAATTGGCCGAAAATTGACTGATGATACTGACAGCAGCAGCTAGATCAGGTCTCGTCCCGATTATCAGGTACATTATGCTGCCAATCATTTGTCTGAATAGACTTTGGTCTGCGGATTTTCCTCCTTCAGCTTTGAGTTGAATGGATGGATCAAGGGGTGTGCTGATTGGCTTGGCATCTGTCATGTTAAACTTTGTAATAATTTGATTGGCAAAGTGGCTTTGATCAATTGTGATTGTATGTGTTTTTCGATCGCACATGACTCGAATACCCAAAAAATGTTTAATTTCGCCACAGTCCATCATATCGAATGCATTGCTAAGTTTCGCCTTGAATTTGTTCATCGTTTCCATCAAATCAGCCAGAATTAGTAGATCGTCGACATATATGGCAATAATTATCAGCGATTGATATTGATCGTCTTGTCTTCTCCTTAGATAAATGCTATGATCTGATTGTAGTCTTGTAAAATTTGATTGGCTGAGATAGTTGTCGATCTTCTGATTCTACATACGAGGTGATTGCTTTAGTCCATACAGTGATCGATTGAGCTTACACACAGCTCTCGGTGATAGCTTCAATTGGTCAATTCCTTCAGGTACCATCATGTAGATCTCTTCATCAAGATCGCCATTCAGGAATGCAGTTTTTATGTCCATTTGGTGAATTTCTAAGTTTAAGGTTGCTCCGATCGATAAAAGTGCTCTGATCAACGTGAATTTTACCACAGGAGCAAATGTTTCATCGTAATCAATTCCTTACTGTTGTGAATATCCCTTGGCCACTAATCTCACTTTGTACCTGGCAACCGATCCATCAGTGTTGAGTTTCTTTTTAAATACCCATCTGCATCCAATCGGCTTGCGTCCTGCAGGCACCTCAGGTACAATCATCCACGTATCATTATTCATAAGTGATTTAAGCTCTTGATTGATCGCTTCCTCCCAAAACTTTGCGTCAGGCAGAGAAATTGCCTTTTTGTAGGTCATTGGGTCATCGGTCGATTTAATTAAATTAGCTTCTGACATGCGATCTCACCAAATTTGTAGAGCTTCAGTGTCGATCAATTGTTCGATTGGCTCCCAGGTGTTGTCGTCATCATCATAGCCTAGCCATTTAACCAGATATTGCCTTTTTTTTATCAATCTCACATTCTCTAATAATCGCTTCAATGACATATTCTCGATCTTCTGGGTTGACGATTGTTGGGGATTTTAATATAATAGATTTATCAAATGTGATATCGCAGCTGATCTCTATCCTCCTATTGGTTAGATCCCAGAGCTTGTACGCCTTCTTTTCGTCATGATAGCCAATCATTTTAAGCTTTTTGGATTGGGGTGCCAGCTTCGACCTTTTTCCCTTGCAAATATGCATATATGCGTCAGCCCATATGACGTGCAAGTTACTGATATCAGGCTTGTGACCGTACTATAATTCAAATGGTGAAGCACTCTCCTTATTGGCTCGCGTTAGCAATCGGTTGCGTAAATATGTAGCACTTGTGGCAAGTTCCGCCCAAAGTTCGTCAGGTATGCCGGCAGTAATTTTAACTACCTGGATTGACTCCATCAATGTCTGGTTATATCATTCGGCTATACCATTTTGTTGCGGCGTGTCCGGTGTCGTCATTTCGTGATGAATTCCGTGTTTGATTAAAAATTTGCACATCTCGGTGTTTACATACTCTCCTCCTCCATCTGATCGGAGAATCTTGAGTTTTCGGCCTGATTGCGTCTCGGCGAATGCCTTGAATGTCCGGAATCGATCAAATGTATCACTTTTGTTGTTAATAAAATATGTTGTGACGTAGCGAGTGGCGTCATCGATAAAAGTTAATATATATTTTGCTCCATTGACTGATGGCGTGGGCATCGGCCCGCACAGATCTGTGTACACCCTTCCGATAGGCTCCATCAATCGATTTTTCGCGTGTCCGAATGGCTTGCGGTGTAACTTCGTATGTTCACACCCAGTGTATATTTCGATTTGTCTAGTCGACAGCCGCACATCTTCGAGCCCTATGACAAATTTGTTGATTGATTGCAGAGTATTTCAGCCTGGATGGCCTAGTTGGTGATGCCATAATATATAGTCATCGATCTTGGGATCGGTGATGTTTGCAATATTGGAATCGGCAATGTTTGCAATCTTGGAATTGGCAATGTTTGCTTCTAGCTCTAGCTCTGATGTCGATAAATGAAATAGGTCGCCATCAGCTTGTCCGATTTTAATTTCTTCATGATCTGTGCCGATTTTAATTACTGATCCGTTGCTCTTGAAGGTTATGTCATTTCCATCACGTGTCAATGCCCACATAGATATTAAATTTCTGGTGATCTCTGGTACATATAAGACATCCCGTAATTTCAGCTCGTCGTCAAGCTCAATTGTCTCAACGTGCATTGTGCATAATTTCTCATTCCCTACACACGTGACCAAGCCATCATGCTCAGCCACCATCTCAAAGAGCTCCAATTGGTTGAACATATGTTGTGTGGCACCCAAATTGATGATAGCGCCGATCGCCAGATTTGCTTCGGCTCTCAGTTTAGCTTTTTTTTTTTCTGTTTTTACCCAATCGTTGAATTTGTTGCATTGAAATATTCTGTGTTCTCCCTCACAGACGTAACATTTCCGAAGGTGTCCCTGAAAATTCCCACCTCGATTGGCTCCACAATCGCCGCCTCGGTCGCCTCTGTCATTATGACCTCCTCAATTGTTTCTGTTTTCATTGTTGTAGCCTCGGCTTCATCCGGCATTTCCGCCTCGGTTGTCGCGACTACCGCCTCAGTAGCCGCCTCAGTCGCCGCCTCGGTATCTGCCTCGGTTGCCACCTCAGTAGCTGCCTCGGTCTGTCGTGTGGGCTTCGTCGTGCCTTTGTTTATTATCCGGGTCGAACCTGATGCATGTGAGTTGTAAAGCCTCCAGCGTTGTCGGCATATTCTCCCGCGCAAGTATTAATTCCCAGTACCTGGGGCTTAGACCCCGGAGATATTGCGGTATAGCTTCTGTGTTGGTCATATCTTCGATTTGCGCCATGATCTGGTTGAATGTGTCATTATAATCTTCGATCGATCCTTTTTGCTTCATCATCGCAAGCTTATCGCGCATTCATAACAATTGTTCCATTGGTGCGTATTTTTGCGTCATAGCCTCTTTAAGCTCATCCCACGAATCAAAT
>RBNK01002613.1:0-10478 GCA_003990785.1 Endogone sp. FLAS-F59071 | reverse complement strand
TCTTAAATCCATAACTTATATAACCCGTTATATCATATAAATTCATAATTAGTTTATATTTTGAATAGCCAATAGTTCTCCGAGTAGTAACCTGGGCAGCTACCCGTATAGCACCTCGAGGATTTTGTATAAATATCCCCCAAATCTTTATTCAATAAATCTCAGTTCAATAGCAGTGTACACTCAAGATCCCTTTGAGAGCTAAAGATCTCACCCCCTTCTACACACATCGAAAAGCGCTACAGACTATAAGTCTGAAATTCACAATTAATAATCTTATAAAGAAACAAAGTACTTTCGATACCTTAGAAACCTTGCGACGTACTCGGAGATTCCTAAGTCCAACGCGGATTAGTATCATCAGACGCTTCCTCACAGGCGGTTTAGGAGAAACCCCCTTACAATCGGCTTGTCCGATTTTAATTTCTTCATGATCCGTGCCGATTTTAATTACTGATCCGTCGCTCTTGAAGGTTATGTCATTTCCATCATGTGTCAATGCCTGCACAGATATTAAATTTCTGGCAATCTCCAGTACATATAAGACGTCCCGTAATTTCAGCTCGTCGTCGAGCTCAATTGTCCCAACGTGCGTCGCACGTAATTTCTCATTCCCTGCACATGTGACCAAGCCGTCGTGCTCAGCCACCGTCTCGAAGAGCTCCAATTGGTTGAACATATGTTGCATGGTGCCCGAATCGATGATAGCGCCGATCACCAGATTTACTTCAGCTCTCGGTTTAGCCTTTTCTTTTTCTGTTTTTACCCAATTATTGAATTTGTTACATTGAAATATTCCGTATTCTCCCTCACAGACGTAACATTTCCAAGGGTGTCCCTGAAAATTCCCACCTCGATTAGCTCTGCGATCGCCGCCTCAGTCGCCTCTGTCATTATGACCTCCTCAATTGTTTCCATTTTCATTGTTGTAGCCTCGGCTTTGTCCGACGTATCCACCTCGGTTGTCGCGACCGCCGCCTCGGTAGCCACCTCGGTCGCCGCCTCGGTCGCTGCCTCGGTAGCCACCTCGGTAGCCGTCTCGGTCTGTCACGTGGGCTTTGTCGCACCTTTGTTTGTTATCCGGGTTGAACCTGATGCATGCAAGTTGTAAAGCCTCCAGCATTGTCGGCATATTCTCCCGCACAAGTATTAATTCCCAATATCTGGGGCTTAGACCCCGGAGATATTGCGGTATAGCTTCTGTGTCGGTCATATCTTCGATTTGCGCCATAATCTGATTGAATGCATCATTATAATCTTCGATTGATCCTTTTTGCTTCATCATCGCAAGCTTATCACGCATTCATAACAATTGTTCCATTGGTGCATATTTTTGCATCATAGCCTCTTTAAGCTTATCCCATGAATCAAATTCTCCCGATATGTTCATATGCCTCCGTAACCACATTCTAGCGTTGGCTGTAATTTTACTGATCGCTGCGTTGACTTCCTCCTTTTGTACTGATAGATTGGCGCTGGTGATAAATTGCTCTACGGCATCAAAGTAATCGAACAATCTGAGTGTGCCACCCGATCCATCGAATTTGTTGATCGATCTCAGGTACTCCTTCGCCAGATTGTTAAGCTTTGTTGATGTTGTTGGTGATAGTAATGGTCATGGCATATTACCTTCTGTAGCTGCATTCTGATTGGTTGGCGCACTAGGTGATATGATTGTTTTGTCGATTTTTGCCATCAATTCACCCATTAGAGTTGCAAGCATATCTAATTTATCTTCCTGATTTCTGATTGTTGTAGCCATCTGTTCCTGTTGATCGAGGCTAAATGCGATATTACTCTGATGGTTTCTATCCAATCCTTCGTCGTTATTGTCAGGGGGTTAATATCTGTTGTCTGTTTTTGATTTAGATCGCAATCTTGTCAATCTTGTTGCTGATGACGATGATGCATATAGGTTGTCCATTTTGTCATGTCGCGTCGTTGAATGCTATGTCGTTATGTGTTTATCGCGTTGCTTTATCGCAGTGTCGTTTGTCGCATTGTTTATCGCTTTGTTTGATGCGTTGTTTACGATTTTAAATAAACACTTACAGTAATCGCAGTTATAATTGCGTAGATCTCAGGTTGTCGAGCTGCAATTCGAGCGGCTCAGGGCTCATAACCTGTTGAAATTTGATCTTCGAATATGTGTTTGGAGTAAAGAGCGCACTGGCTAATGAAGCCAATATGCGTATATTTATTAATGCTAAAATTATGATTGGTCAATACAAACAAAGATCGTCTAAGCCACAATTGAGTAACGTATGATCAATCATTGATGTATCGATCATTGATAGAAGAGATATAATAAGCTAATAATTATAACACAGATAACCCTTGTCAAAGAGAACAGATGAATCTGGACAATAAAAGCAAGACACATGACAAGATCCAGCCAAGAAACGAATTGCCGAAAGCAAGTCACTAAGCTCAGAAACAGAATCACACGCAAATCCCATGCCCTAAGACCTCATATCAACACCTTATGGTGAGATTCAGTCTAAACGATACAACACACACACATGCACTCATACCCACCCGAATTACTTATCTCGTTGTCAGTCTAGCCTACCAACCTTAACGAATGACTGACAAATCAATTCAGATTATCAGCGTCGAATGAGCATGTATGAAGCTAGAAAGCCAAGACACCCGACCAAGGACCCGATCTATACGAATGACTTAAGAGTTAGAAAGAAAATAGATGAATGAATCAGCTCGCACCCAAAAACAAGCTTTGCAGATAAACAAAATGTTAGAATTACCCGACCAACCCTGGCGTAAACAAAACAAATCACACAAGGAATGAAGGAATACACCGCAATTACTGCTTATGGTAAAATCTAGAGTTTACTTACCGAAATCAGTAGCATGACTCACACACACATCACATGGAGAGATTCTTGAGAATTCTAGTAAGATCTTTGTGAAAAAAGGGAGAAAAGCAAGAACAAAAGAAAGTCAGAATGACCGAACGAATCCAGAATGACTGTGTACCCGAATACACATACCCAGACGAATCAGCGTAGAGGGCAAGATCAACAACAACATATGGAATGAAGAGAAAGAAAAAGGACAGCGAGTACAGTCTTTAGTTATATATTTTTTAATATTTCAATGCACCGAATTCTATTTTATTCAGTCGTCACAGTTATATCAGTTATTTTATTCATTGAACAATTATTATTTATTTCAATCAATCCCTATTCTATTATTATTGCATTGAATAATAACGCTTCCAATTGATTTCATCCTCTTTTATAATTATTGCAATGATGCACTCGATCGATTTCCATTTTCCCTAACGTACTTATTTCTATTTTCCTTCAGATCAGACATTATTATATCATTTATTACCTAGCGATCTTCGATGGATACTTATTTCATTTATTTGTATATTTGATCTATTACATTATTATCCCTTTTATTATTTTATCCTTTGAAATATTCGGAAGTTATTTATTTATAAAAAAATGATGAGCAACTTTTTTACTTAGTATTATCCTTATCAAGAGTAGTATTTTCTTATATTCATATTTTAGGATAACTTTACATTCTTTAGAAATAGCAAGGATGCTATTTTCTCCTAAGAGGGGAAGAGTTGTAAGAGCACAGCAATTGTACCACAGTATCCGAATTTCCTCTTGAAGAAATCCGGATCGAATAAGAAATCCATACTGCCGAAATCCACACTGCTGAAATCCACACTACTGAAATTATCAACACTGTAGATACCATCAACACTGTGGATACTATCAACACTGTAGATACCATTAACACTGTGGATACCATCAATACTGTGGATAGTATAAACACTGCTGATATCAAAGATTTAACTTATATTATTAGGCTTATACTATAATAAGCTTTTAGAATTTTGTATAAATATCTCTCAATTTTTTATTCAATAAACTTTAGTTCAATAGCAGTGCACACTCAAGATCCCTTTGAGAGCTAAAGATCTCACCCCTTCTATACATATCAAGAGCACTAGAGACTATAAGTCTGAAATCCTAATTAATATTCATATAAAGAAACAAAGTACTTTCAATACCTTAGAAACCTTGCGATGTACTCGGAGATTCCTAAGTCCAATGTGAATTAGTATCATCAGATGCTTTCTCACAGGCAGTTTAGGAGAAACCCCCTAACATAAGTCTTCAAGCTCAAACTTAATGTACTTTGTAAAGAGCTATTTGATAAATATATCTTAGGAAGAGTTAGAGTTCAAATATATATTATAAAGTTTTAAAAGTATAGCTTATCTCATACTCATATTTTAATTACATATACTACATCTTAAGAATAGATCAAAAACTGTTGAGGATATTAATTCTATTATCTATACTAAAATTCCTAATCTTATTAAATATCCTTATCTTTAGAGTATTATTACAAGATATATAGTATATAGATCTTACAGTAGTATTAAGCTAAATGCTTAATATATGAAAGATAGTAAATATTTAAAGCACCATTCTCAAATGTTCTCTACAATAACTATTATAGATAAGAATAGCTACTCAGTCTACTAACAATATGATAATAGTTATACCTTTGTTAAGGATAGCTTTAAATATAATAATAAATAGATTATATTCTATAATCTATATCTTTCTACTAAATATAATGCATATATCAATATTGAAATTGCTACATCTATTACTTCTATTAAATATCTTTACAAGTATGTTTATAAGAGAGGTAATTATACTATTGCTAAGATTTAGAGATAGTAATAGATACAATAGAATTAACAAAGATAATTAAATTATGTAGTAGCTAGAAAAAGATAAGACTAAGCTTTATATTAATAGTAGATATATCTCTGCTCCTGAAGATAAGTTTCTTTTACTTTTATAAATTTTGTTAGAATATTCTATTAGTTAACTATTATTTATATTTCTTTTACTTTTAATAGTCTATTAATAAATCTTTTATTTATTTCTCTATACATCAATATAGCCCAGCAGTAGTTTGACTTCAGCTTCATTTTTCTGAATAAAATATAGTTTTCTTTAATCTAGATAAAGCTGATACTGAGCAAATTCTCTATTAACTAAACATCTATAAGACTAGTTTGACTGAGTTTTTTATTGCATATCAGAAGTATCCTAATATCTATACTCTTACTTATCTAAAGATGTCAAATAAGTTTATATAAAATAATAGTAAAAAGAAATAGAAGCTAAAAAAAAGAGAAAGTGCTATTGAAAGAATTTACTTTTGCAGGACTAGTAGTAGGAAAGAGATACTATCTCCAAATACTACTTTATACTAATATTATAGAAAGATTTTAGAACAGTAGATGATGTTATTTATAATACTTTCAAAGCTATATGTACTGCTCGAGATCTTCTGAAAACTAATGAAGAATTTAATATTTATTTATAAGAAGTAGAAATAATATAGATAGATAAGCAGCTATGCTATCTATTTGTAATTATTCTTTTAGAATATACTTCTATTAATCTTCTTCTCCTTTGAAATACTCATACTCACAATCTCTCAGATAATTGCTATTAAAGACTACAGTAATAAAATATTAATAATCCTATTAATAATTAGATATCTAACCTTGTTCTTTATAATTTAGATAAACTCTTATAGAGATTAGATAAAAGTTTACAAAATTTTAATCTTTCTCTTTCTATTTATAATTTTGAGTATCTTAATTAAAATATTCTACAAATTATTGCTAAGAAGAAATCTTATAATCAACAACATTTAACTATAATATAGCAGAGATATTTAGATAGTTTTAACCAAGATAGGTATATTGCCTTTGAAACTATAATTAATATCTATGAGTTTAGCCAAAGTGAAATTTTTTTTATTAATAGACTAGAGAGAATAGGAAAAATATTTCTGAAGAATATGATCTTAGTAAGAGTAAGATCTACTAGTAATATTGCTCTTACTGTAGCTTCTTTAGAGATTTCTACTATTCTTCTTGATGGAGGCTGTACTACCTATTTAAGATTTAAAATCTCTATCTAAATTAGATCTAATTCATACTGTTCAATTAAGGTATAGACTGATTTCATAAAGCTTATCTGTTAGACTAAGGTTATTCTCTGAAATAAAGCTCTAATATAATATTAATATGTTTCTAAAGTGGTTAAAAGAACTCTTCAAGATATCTACAAGTCTAATGACAAACCTTTTAGAGATATAGTAATGATTTTTGCTAGTGACTTTTAGCAATACCCTTCTGTTATCCTCAAAGGTTTCTGTTCTTAAATTATTAATACCTATATTAATAATGTATTATTCTGGAGTAAGATTATTACTCTTTTTCTTATTATTAATATACCATCAGAAAAATAGTTAATTAATCTATAAACTATTTTACTAAGAGCTGCAAACTATTTTACTAAGAGCTATGAACAAAATAGCTATGAACATAAATACTAGTTATAGATTATAAACTATTATTAGTGAACAGCTATAAACTACTTTAGAACTCTGCTAAAACAATATTGCGAACCTTGAACATCTCTAGAATAATATCGCGAACCTCGAACATCTCTAAAACAATATCATAAACTATGAACTAACTAGAACAGCCTGTAAACAGCCTGCAAACAGCTTATAAGTATATAGACTACAAACTGAAAATAGTTTCCTAATGACATCTTTTATAGAACTATAATAATATGATACTAAAGGAAAGAAAGAAAGCTGAGCAATTTACCAACTAGCTTCTATATATTGCATTAGAAAACTATTTTCAGTTTATAGTCTATAACTAGTATTTATACTTATAGGCTATTTATAGGCTGTTATAGTTTGTAATGTTGTTTTAGAGATGTTCATAGTTTGTGATATTATTTTAGTAAAGTTCTAGAGTAGTTTACAGCTGTTTGCCAATAATAGTTTATAGTCTATAACTAGTATCTGTATCTGTAGCTATTTTGTTTATAGCTCTTAGTAAAATAGTTTACAGCTTTTAGTAAAATAGTTTATAAATTAATTAATCATTTTTCCAATATAGTAATAGACTTAAAGATGGAGATAACCTAGAACTCCTTTACTTACCTTAGACAAAGTAAGAATAGTACTACTACTATCCATATTACTATATCTACCTAGAAGAAGACTTCAAGAGGATGAAGAAATTATATTAAACAGACTACTTACCTTATAAATATACTAAGGAGTATGTTTGAGAATTTCTAGATAACTTGGAGAGCTACTTTGCAGCTAAAAGACTAGCTACATAGCACCTAACAGATTACTATCTTAGCAATCTAACTTAGAGGACTTACAAGAGAAACATATTATCTAGCCTTAATAGATACAGTAGCTACTAGACTAGAAGAATTACTCCTAACAGCTACTATAGCAGCTAGAAATACAGCTATCATTAGAAAAATAGTTAATTAATCTATAAACTATTTTACTAAAAGCTATGAACTATTTTACTAAGAGCTATAAACAAAATAGCTATGGATATAAATGCTAGTTAGGCTATTAATGTCTATATCTGTTTCAGTGGTAATTTTAGCAATATCTTTTTCCATAATAATGCAGCAGTAAACTATGTCATCTTTTTCGAGATGTTGGTAGAATTTTTTAGCTGAGTAGAGTCAGATCTTGCCATTTCTTGATTTGGAGACCAATTTGATGTCTTTGTTTCAATGAGTAAACTCCATGGTTCCATTTGGCCAGTCGATGTTAGGATTCTTCTGATCTAGCTAACTCTTTCTGAATACTATACTTGGTCTGAGCATGCCTATAATTTTGAAATTCAGTGCATCCTAGTATAACTCAATTGATATCAGAAGGTTCTTGGCAGTATGAGTAACTCGTTGGGTTCCTCCATCGGCGACTTCTACAATCATTGCTACTTTGCAGGGTGACTTGATTACTTTGAGTTGATTGGCTAGCTGTTTGCTGATAAAATTGCATGTTGCTCCACTGTCGATCAGTACGTTGACTGTTTCATTCTTCATTGTTCCTTTGTAGAAAAGAAGTTCTGTCTTCTTTCTGAGTGATGATAAGGTTCCATGTTCTACTTTTTCTTCTGTTTCTTCTACTTTTGTTTCTTCGATAGACCACATGTCTGTTGTATCTTCGATTGACCAATCTGTTTTCTTCTTCTTGGTTGGTAATTTTATAGCTTTGCGTGCTTGTTTTGCTTCTTCTTCCTCCTTTGCTAATTGTTAGATCTGTGGTTTCTTGCTTTCTTCAATGCAACTCCAGCATTTCCAGGCATCATCCGCATAGTAGGTTCTGTTTCTATGAGGACAGCATCCATATGGTACTATCCCTTGTGCCATTTTCAGGTACCAACGTTTATCCTTGGTAAGCATAGGTTTCTTTTTGTCTGTCGAACCGAATCCTCCTGCAGCTCGTTCAGTTTTCGGAAGTTGTTCTACAACTTTGGCTGTTACCGAGTTGTCCAGTTTGATAAATATGAACTGCACTAGCTTGGCTCCTTTGGTGACTCGGTATTTGCAGTGGGTGGATAAGTTGTGAACTGCGAGTATAATTTCGCCAATATAGTCTGCATCAATAACTCCTGCTTTGATCGAGATTCCTTCCTTGATTTTGCTGCTTTTATCTAAGATTTGTGTATAAGTTCCAGTTGGTGGCTTCAGGGTGATTCCTGTCTTGATCAGAAAAATCGATCCTGGTGGAATTAGAGTATCTTCGTTTGCATAGATATTATATCCTGCAGAGTTTGCTGTTCCCTTGATAGGTACTATAGCATCTGGGTGCTTCTTTTCGACTAGAAAGTTGGTTTTGTTGTTGGTTTCTTATATCATATATAGTCGTTCATCGTCTGATAATTCTTCCTGTTCTTGTTCTTTATCTTCTTGCCTTCCTTCTTCGATGTCGGCCAGTTCTTGCCAAGTACCATTGTAGGCTAGGTCGCATCCCTTGCCATCAATAGTCGATGAGTCATGGACAGTCCAAAGATCTTGTGGGTAGATTTCATCCCAATATACTCCTTGTTCGTATCTCTTTTTATCTCCCTAGAACTTTCCTTTGCCAACGTATTAATAGCTTCTCCAGAAAATATCATAGATTTCTCCAGTGTTATTGGCATATAGGTGTAGGTTCTTGCCATGGTAGGGTCCATTATTCATTGGTAGCATTTGTCGACGTCTTGGTTGCAGTTTTATTCTTCGATCCTTCTTTTTGGTGATGAGGAAGTCTTCTACTCTGGTTCCATCTGGTATGAGGTGAGTTGTTGAACAGTTGCACATGTATTCTGCGCAATAGATGCGTTGGTTACAGAATGGGTATCTCATTTGCACCATGTTCCAATTGATGAGGGTGATTTGTTCTTGCTCATTCAACTTGTGGTATCCTCAACCGTATTTTTCTTCAATTACGTATAGTTGGCTGATATCTCTAGGATCTGTTTCTTCCTCAGTAGTTATGCTTTTGTTTGTGCCTTTGATTTCTTCTTTCTTTGTGATCTTTTCTCCTGAAATAGTGTGAGTACTTCTACACTCAGGTGCGATATATCCTCGTCTTCCACAATTGAAGCATGTCTTTGTTTTCTTCCAGTCCTCCTTATTTTCATCCTTCTTGAAATTGTTTTGCCATGTCAGGTTATTATTGTAGTTTCCTCGTCCTCCTGTAAGGGGGCTTCTCCTAAACCGCCTGTGAGGAAGCGTCTGATGATACTAATCCGCGTTGGACTTAGGAATCTCCGAGTACGTCGCAAGGTTTCTAAGGTATCGAAAGTACTTTGTTTCTTTATAAGATTATTAATTGTGAATTTCAGACTTATAGTCTTTTAGCACTCTTGATGTGTGTAGAAGGGGGTGAGATCTTTAGCTCTCAAAGGGATCTTGAGTGTGCACTGCTATTGAACTGAAATTTATTGAATAAAGAATTGAGGGATATTTATACAAATTCTCGAGGTGCTATACAGGTAGCTGCCCAGGTTACTACTCGGAGAACTATTGGCTATTCAAAATATAGACTAATTATGAATTTATATGATATAATGAGTTATATAAGTTATGGATTTTAAGACGGTTAAAGATTTAAGACGGTTGAAAGATTTAAGATGGTTAAAAGGTTTTACAAATCAAGGAACTATTCCAATTGGTCGAAATCTCTTTGTATTACATGGATTTCTTCTTTAAGTTCCTCAAAGGCCATTTGGGATAGTTGGTGAAATGCGGATGGTCCAATTTTGGTAAGTCTTTTTAAGGCAGCTGGTTGGAACTGGAAGAGTCTGTAAATCCGGAGGGCAATCCTTTGAGATTGGAGGGGAATCCCTTGATGTAGTGCTCGTTTGCATGCTTCTGCATGTCGTCGGTCCTATACATGTTCGAGATCTTCTTCTCAGATTCTAGCGATTTTATAGTAGGCCTGAAATTCATTGTAAGAGCGCAGTAATTGCACCGCAGCATCCGCCAAGTAGTGATGGAACTACCCGATTTCTCACCATCAGACATCCATCCGATCTTCTGATTCCATCAGTGATCCAATTTCTCAAGCTCTTCTGA
>RBNK01002612.1:0-10480 GCA_003990785.1 Endogone sp. FLAS-F59071 | reverse complement strand
GCAAAGGTCATGCTAACTTGGCGGTTCTTCATGTCCTCCCAGGCATTATAGTGATAGGTTTTGGTATGTCGAGTCCGGATTTCTCAGCTTGGGCTTTCTAACATCGGTTGATCTTGACTAGGTTCTTTGAACTTGCTGAAATCCGGGGCCTCATATATGACTTCAGGCTTCTTACGCTCAATGACTACCTCAGGTTCCTTATTTTTCTTATTTCCTTTTGGGCGATTGTAGGGTTTTCCTGGAGGTCAGCCTGGTTTCCTTCCTGGTATAGCTGGTAGAATCTGGATATCTTCATTGTCGCTGTCTTCAAAGATTTCTCGAATCTGGAGGGTTGGTGTTTGTGTAAGGTACATTCTGTCTCTCTGTCTGGTCTGCTGTTAGCGGTTACTATTGCTTGGTTCTGCTCTTCTATTTGTTTCTGACTGACAATTTCTGGCAATGTGCCCTTCTTCTCCACATTTGTAGCATGTCAAGAATTTATCGTAATTCCTGTTGTTCTGATTATTGGTCCGATTTGCTGGTTGGGCACTGTAAAAAGAGTTGTAAGACATTTGTCTAGGTTGGTACTGCTTCTTTTCAATGTTGGCGATGTGTGCCTCCATCCTGGCAAATTTTGCAGTTAACTCATCAATATCTCGCTCAGTAGGTATAGGTTTTCCAGTTGTTGCATTGATGACTGGTGTAGGGTGGTACGGCTTACTGACTTCTCTTCTTCTGAATATCAGTGCCACCATCTGTTGGTAGATGTCTTGACTTGGATTTTGTGCTAGCCAGTATCTTTGGGCAAAATTGACTTTTCCAAGTAGGTCAAGAGTGGTAGGTGATGACCAGATCGCGAGTGCTAATTCTGCTTGTATTCCCTGCATGAAGGTTGATTCTGCTATCTGGTCTTGTACTGCATCTACATATCCTGCGGTTTCGATCATGTCTTGGACTTTGGTATAAAACTCCAAAGGTGACTGGTCTTTTTCTTGTACGGTTTGCATGATCTGATCCCTCAACTGTTGTTGTATTTCTGCTATATGATATCTGGTTCTCAACCATGTGTAACAAGTTGTGATAGATGCTACGTCAGTTGGTGGTGCTGCTAATCCTCCATTTGCTGCTCCTGCTACAATTGCTGCATTGTATTGGGTTTTTGCAGGTTCTCTAAGTGCTGCTACAATGATGCCGCTATGTTGTGCTGTGTTTAGTCCTCTTGCTGCAATATAAAGTTGGATATTGTCAATAAATCGGTTTACTGACTTGGCTGGTGTGTATCCTGAAAAGATGGGTGGTGATAGTGACATGTCGAAATTCTGTTCTGTTAGTTCTTCTTCTTGTTCTTCAAATAGTGTATTGATTTCAAAATCGTCAGTCCAATGCCAGATTGGTCCGTCCAATTCTTCTTGGTAGATACTTTCTACTCCTTCACTGTCATGTTCACTTTCGGTTCCTTCTCTTGATAGTTGAATATGCTCGTAAGTGATAGTAATTCCAATAGTACTTGTAGATGCATCTGATCTATCTGATTCTTGTAATAATCTTCGGTAGTGTTTCCGAATCAGTGTCCTTACTAGTCTTGGTGGTATGTTCGGATGGTCTATTTTGTCAAAGTTGTTCACGGTAGTGAAAGTATATCACTGGGGTATGTACTCAATAAAATCGAATATTACCCCCCCACGTTGGGCGCCAAAATGTAAGGATGAGACTCTGGAGTTAGCTAAGTACGGAAGAGATAGGGGCTCAATCGGGAACCAGTAGCTGGGCTAAAATCTATACTATAGGTAAAACCAAAGTGGAAAACAGGGGTGTGGAGGAATAAACTTCGAAACTATTGAAGTATATGTTTAGAGGCACTAGGGAATATTAGTCCCTTCGAATGTGTATCAGTAATTAATTATCTGTTAGATATCAAAAAGGTTATTTCTCGGCTTGAATTCACTAAGCAATACTTTCTTCACCAGTTACATTAGGATTATTAGACTTGTATTGAGCTCAAGCTCAGGCAAAGATTTATTGAATGGAAATAAAGAGGGAATATTTATACAGTTTTTGAAGAGGTGCTATATGGGTAGCTGCCCTATTACTACTCTCAAAACTATTGGTTATTCAAAATATAAACTAATTATGAATTTACGTGATATAACAGGTTATATAAGTTAAAGATTTAAGACAGTTAAAGATTTAAGACAGTTAAAGGTTTTAAGACGTTTAAAAGGTTTTACAAGTCAAGGAACTGTTCCAATTGGTCAAAATCTCTTTGTAATACACGGATTTCCTCTTTAAGTTCCTCAAAGGCATTTTGAGACAGTTGGTGAAATGCGGATGGTCCAATTTTGGTAAGTCTTTTCAAGGTGGCTGGTCAAAACTGGAAGAGTCTGTAAATCTGGAGGGCAATCCTTTGAGATTGGAGGGGAATCCCTTGATGTAGTGCTCGTTTATATGCCTCTGCATGTCGTCGGTTCCATACATGTTTGAGATCTTCTTCCCAGATCCTAGCGATCTTGTAGTAGGCCTGAAATTCGTCTTGTGTTTGTCATTTCTGAGCAATGTCGATGTTTTTCATTATTATTTGAGTTCTTCGTAGGGCAGATCCTTCCTCAGGTAATGGTTCAGATGGAGGGTCTTCTAAGGCTTGGTATGCTTCAATGACTCGGCTTCGGAGGTATTCGTCATTGTTGAATTGGGGCATTTTGTACTTGTATAAATCTTCTAGTCTCCTCTCAATGTTGACAATCTACTAATTCTGGCTGATTCGATGGAAACGATGAACAAATTCAAAGTAGAGCTTAGCAACGCATTTGATATAACGGACTGTGGCGAAATTAAACATTTTCTAGGTATTCGAGTCATGCACGATCGAAAAATACACACAATTACAATTGATCAAAGCCACTTTGTCAATCAAATCATTACAAGGTTTAACATGACGGATGCTAAGCTAATCAGTACACCCCTTGATTCATCCATTCAACTCAAAGCTGAAGGGGGAAAATCCACAGACCAAAATCTATTCAGACAAATGATCGGTAGTATAATGTACCTAATGATTGGGACGAGACCTGATCTAGCTGCTGCTGTTAGCATCATCAGTCAATTTTTGACCAATCCAATGCAAGAACATCACTATGCCCTCAAACGATTATTAAGATATATTAAAGGAACAGCCAATTATAAGCTGTACCTTAGACGCAATCAGGATCTAAGACTGATCAGTTTCAGTGATGCCAACTGGGGAGGAGACATTAATATATGACGATCAACCACGGGCTATATTTTCAACCTATCAGGAGGAGCCATCAGCTGGTCAAGCAAGTGTCAACCAACTATTGCCCTATCAACAACTGAAGCAGAATATATGGCATTAGTACATGTGACAAAAGAAGCCATTTAGCTACATACCCTATTGGATGAGCTAAGATATTTACTAAATTATGTGATAACCTTATTTGAAGACAACCAATCAGCAATTGCCCTCGCTAAAAACCCAATTAATCATACTCGATCAAAGTATATTGACATTTAGCACCACTTTATTTAAGAGAAAGTTGAATCAAAGATGATAGATATCATTTACATAGCGACAGATAAAATGATCGCTGATGTATTAATAAAGCCACTTGCGTGACCCAGACTTGAAATGTTGATCACAAAAATGGGCTTACATAACTAATCTTTTTTTTTAAAAAAAAAAACTTTTATTTTCTTTATTATATCATTCTTATCACTCAAGTAGTATTTATATATAGTTATTTGCAGTAAATATACTTTATGGATACCATTCATGATATACAGTTAAACATTTTTTTATTTTTTATCGAGATATGTCAAGCAGGGGGAGTGTTGAAATTATTAGCTTATTATATCTCTCTCCCATCAACGATCAATTGTATATCACTCAATTGTGGCTTAGATGATCTTTGTTTATATCGACCAATCATATTTTAGCATTAATAAATATACACATATTGGCTTCATGAGCCAGTGTGCTCTTTACTCCAAACACACATTCGAAGATCAAATTTTAACAAGATCTACACCACAATACCTAATCAAGTAGAAGAGATATCTCTTACATAATGCGATATGGGAATCACTTAGCAATCTGTCAAATGTGAATGAAGCACTAGAAAAATATTACAAGTCTTTACAGAAATAGCATGGACACTATTTTTTCAAAAAGGAAAGAGTTGTAAAAGTGATATATATAAAAGCAGCAACAAATACTTGCAGAAACATAACAAACAACTATGCCTACCATTAGAATCATAACCAAACTTAGAGTTATCCTATACAATAGAGACAACTGCCGCAACACTGCGCGTCATCAAGAACTCCTATCTCTAGACATAGTTGAAGTAGAAACCTTAATCGATGAAGCAATCAGTCAATAATACTATAAAACTGATTAAGTATATATTGAAGTCATATTGGAAGATAACAATGATATAGTATAATATTTATAAGACAACATCAACATATTCAAATATTTAATATCTTTAAACAATATCAGACTTACTATCAAATGAGTTATGCTTTATTTACCACTACTGACAATATGTTAATACCCAACCTTATCGAAGCTAAGAACTAAATAGGATTAACAGACACCGAATTCGAGAGAGGAAGAAGAATATTCCACTTCTTTAAATGATGACCACAAGCAATCAACTGGATTAAAACACTCTCACTCAGAAAATGGGACAGAATTCCAGAAGAACAGCTAGATAGAATACTAGAAGTCATGAAGGAGAAATATCCTTGAAACAGTATCTACATCATCTCTAACTTCTTAAACAAAGAAGACTCCAAAACATCTAGTCAATCTGAGACAGATGAGGAATTCCCCCTTAAAGAAATACCTGAAATAGAATTACCTGATATTGTAGTTCCCAAATTAGAAATACCAAATGAGGTATTGCCAAATAGGGTATTGTCAATTGAGAAATTACTCAATGAGGAAATCCTGTTTTAGGAAATCCCTTTTGTAGCATTACTATATTCAGAAATATCTTTAGTAGTATTACCTATTAAAGCATTTCCTTTTTCTATATTACTTATAGTAGTATTACCCCTTTTTGAAATACTTTATATAGTATTTTCTTTTATCAAATTACTATCTCTAGCAATTCCTTTTTTGATTATTACTTTTTACAGTATTATCTTTTACTGCATTACTTATTTCAGTATTCCTTTTTTGAAGTATTACCGCTATCAGAAGTACTATCTTAGACAGCTACCTTTTTAGCAGTACTATCTGATCTTTTATATAAATACCCCCCTCAATTCTTTATTCAATAAACTTTAGTTCAATAGTAGTACATACTCAAGATCTCTTTGAGAGCTAAAGATCTCACCCCCTTCTACACATATCAAGAGTGCTAGAAAGACTATAAGTCTAAAAATCATAATTAATATTCTTACAAAAGAAACAAAGTACTTTCGATACCTTAGAAACCTTGTAATGTACTTAGAGATTCCTAAGTCCAATGCAGATTAGTATTATTAGATGCTTCCTTACAGATAGTTTAGAAGAAACCCCCTTACAATCTTAGTCTTGTTGTATTCTTTAGCAATATAGGTTCCTCTTAGCTGTCTGTTCTAGTAGATCATCTTAGCTTCAAGATTGGCAATATATACTATCATTTTAAAGAACATTTTAGTAATCTTTTCTATTTCATCTTCATATATTGTCTTTTCTATCTTTGCTACAACTGTTGGTTTAATGATATCTTCTTTGGATAGTTCAATTGATATTAATACTATTTGAACTATAGGTATTCCAGTATTGAACTTCCTACACAAGTCTTGTGGTAACTTATTATATAGGGATGTAGAGTATTCTACTTTAGTATCCTAAAAGGCTTATACTATTCTGACTTTCTCTTCCATTCTTCGAAGGCCAAATCTCTTGATATAGCATTGAAGATCTGTAGGTAAGCTATTTATGAACACCATTTCTTATATAACTGGGCTAGTTTCTCTACAAAGTTATATGTATTGATCAATAGTAGTAATCTAATCCTCCAGGCACTAGTTAATTGATATCTTCATATTGAATAGTTACTCCTTAATCAATTCTCATTTTTTTTCGATAAAATATTTCTCTTCTAACTATGTTCTAATAGTGTTCCAATAAGCAATAGCTACTGCTGCAGGTGTGGCTGTATTTCCAGCTACTGTGGTGACTATTGTTGAAATTATTAGCTTATTATATCTCTTCCATCAATGATCGATCGTTATGTCACTCAATTGTGGCTTAGATGATCTTTGTTTTGTATCAACCAATTATAATTTAGCATTAATAAATACATGCATATTGGCTTCATAAGCCAAGTGCGCTCTTTTACTCCAAAACACACATTCGAAGATTAAATTTCAACAGGTTATAAGCCCCAAGCTACTCAAATTGCAGCTCGACAACCTGAGATCTATGTAATCATAGCATCTATGCAATTATAACTACGATTACTGTAAGTGTTTATTTAATATTGTAAACAACACGTCAAACAACGTGATAAACAACGTGACAAATGACACCGCAATAAAGCAATGCGATAAATAATACGTAATGACATAGCATTCCTTCAATGATGCAATACAATGAAATGGACAACCTATACACATCATCGTCGTCAGCAATAAGATCGACAAGATTGCGATCTAAATCAAAAACTGACAACAGATATCAACCTCCTGATGATGACAATGAAAGATTGGATAGCAACCATCAGAGCAACATTGCATTTAGCCTTGATCAACAGGAACAGATGGCTATAACGATCAGAAATCAGGAAGATAAATTAGACACGCTGACAACCCTAATGGGCGAATTGATAGCAAAAATCGACAAAACAAATATATCACCTAGTGCGCCAACCAATCAGAATGCAGCTACAGAAGGTAATACGCCATGACTATCACCATCACCAACAACATCAACAAAGCTTAACAATCTGGCAAAGGAGTACCTGAGATCGATCAACAAATTCGATAGGTCAGGAGGCACACCCAGATTGTTCGATTACTTTGATGCCGTAGAGCAATTTATCACTAGTGCCAATCTATCAGTACAAAAGGAGGAAGTCAACACAGTGATCAGCAAAATTACAGGCAACGCTAGAATGTAGCTACGGAGACATGTGAACACATCAGGAGAATTTGATTTGTAGAATGAGCTTAAAGAGGCTATGATGTAAAAATATGCACCAATGGAACAATTGTTATGAATGTGCGATAAGCTTGCGATGATGAAGCAAAAAGGATCGATCGAAGATTATAATGACGTATTCAACCGAATTATGGCATAAATCGAAGATATGACTAATACAGAAGCTATACCGCAATATCTCTGGGGTCTAAGCCTCAGGTACCAGGAATTAATACTTGTACAGGAGAATATACCAACAACGCTAGAGGCTTTACAACTTGCATGTATCAAGTTCGACCCAAATAATAAACAAAGGTACGACAAAGCCCACGTGACAGACCAAGGCGGCTACCGAGACGGCAACCGAGGTGGATACTAAGGTAGCAACCAAGGCGGCTACCAAGGCAGCAGTCATGACAACCGAGGTGGAAGTGCCGGACGAAGCCGAGGCTATAACAATGATAACGGAAACAATCGAGGAGGTCATAATAATAGAGGCAACTGAGGTGGCGATCGCAGAGCCAATCGAGGCGGGAATTTTTGGGGACACCTTCAGAAATGTTACGTCTGTGAGGGAGAACATGGAATATTTCAATGCAACAAATTCAATGATTGGGTAAAAACAGAAAAAGAAAAAGAAAAGACTAAACCAAGAGCCGAAGTAAATCTGGCGATTGGCGCTATTATCGATTCGGGCACCACGCAACATATGTTCAACCAATTGGAGTTTTTCAAGATGGTGGCTAAGCATGACAGCTTGGTCACGTGTACAGGGAATGAGAAATTACACGCGACGCACATTGGAATAATTGAGCTCAATGATGAGCTGAAATTACGAGACATCTTATATATACCGAAGATCACCAGAAATTTAATATCTGTGTGGGCATTAACACGTAACAGAAATGACATAACCTTCAAGAGCGACGGATCAGTAATTAAAATCGGCATGGATTACAAGGAAATTAAAATCGGACAAGCTGATGGTGACCTATTTCATTTATTGACATCACTAGAGCTAGAGCTAGAAGCAAACATCGCCGATTCCAAGATTGATGACTATACACTATGGCATCATCAGCTAGGCCATCCAGGCCGAAACACTCTGCAATCAATCAACAAATTTGTCACAGGGCTCGGAGATGTGCGGCTGTCAACTGGACAAATTGAAATATGCGCCAGGTACAAATACATGAAGTCGCACTGCAAGCCATTCAGACACATGAAAAATCAATCGATGGAGCCTATCGGAAGAGTGCACTTAGATCTGTGGGCCGATACCCACGCCATCAGTCAATGGAGTAAAATATATATTAACATTCATCGATGACGCCACTCGCTATGTTACAATATATTTTATTGACAACAAAAGTGATACATTTGATCGATTCCGGACATTCAAGGCATTCGCCAAGACACAATCAGGCCGAAAACTCAAGATTCTCTGATCAGATGGAGGAGGAGAGTATGTAAATACCAAGATGTGCGAATTTTTAATCAAAAACGGAATTCATCACAAAATGACAACGCTAGACACGCTGCAACAAAACGGTGTAGCCGAACGATATAACCGGACATTGATGGACTCAATCTGGGCAGTTAAAATCACTGCCAGTATACCTGACAAAATTTGGGTGAAACTTGCTATGAGTGCTACATATTTACGCAACCGATTGCCAATGCGAGCCAATAAGGAGAGTGCTTCACCATTTGAATTATGGCATGGTCAAAAGCCTGATATCAGTAACTTGCGCATTATATGGGCTGACACGTATATGCATATTTGTAAGGGAAAAAGGTTGAAACTAGTGCCCTGATCCAAAAAGCTTAAAATGATTGACTATCATGATGAAAAGAAAGCATACAGGCTCTGAGATCCAACCAATAGAAGGATAGAGATTAGCCGCGACATCACATTCAATGAATCTATTATATTAAAATCTCTAACGATCATCAATCCAGAAGATCAAGAATATGTCATCGAAGCGATCATCGGAGAACACAAGATTGATGAAAAAAGGCAATATCTGGTTAAATGGCTAGGCTATGATGATGACAACAACACTTGGGAGCCAATCGAACAATTGATTGACACTGAAGCTCTATAAATTTGGCAAGATCGCATGTCAGAAGCTAATTTAATTGAATCGACCGATGACCCAATGACCTACAAGGAGGCAATTTCTCTGCCTGATGCAAAGCTTTGGGAGGAAGTGATCAATCAAGAGCTTAAATTACTTAAGAATAATGACACATAGATGATTGTACCTGAGGTGCCTGTAGGACGCAAGCCGATTGGATACAGATGGATATTTAAAAAGAAACTCAACACTGATGGATCGGTTACCAGGTACAAGGCAAGATTAGTAGCCAAGGGATATTCATAATAGCAAGGAATTGATTACAATGAAACATTTGCTTCTGTGGCGAAATTTATGTCGATCAGGGCACTTTTATCGATCGGAGCAACCCTAAACTTAGAAATCCACTAAATGGACGTAAAAACTGCATTCCTGAATGGTGATCTTAATGAAAAGATCTACATGATGGTACCTGAAGGAATCAACCAATCGGAGCTGTCACTGAGAGCTATGTGTAAGCTCAATTGATCACTGTATAGACTAAAGTAATCACCTCATATGTGGAATCAGAAGATCGACAACTACCTCAGCTAATCAAATTTTACAAGACTACAATCAGATCACAGCATCTATCTAAGAAGGAGATAAGAAGATCAATCGCTGATAATTATTGCCATATATGTCGACGATCTACTAATTCTAGCTGATTCGATAGAAACAATGAACAAATTCAAGACGGAACTTAGCAATGCATTTAACATGATGGACTGTGGCGAAATTAAACATTTTTTGGGTATTCAAGTTATGCGTGATCAAAAAACACATACGATCACAATTGATCAAAGTCACTTCACCAATCAAATCATTACAAGGTTTAATATGACGGACACCAAGCCAATCAGTACACCCCTTGATCTATCTATTCAACTCAAAGCTGAAGGGGGAAAATCCGCAGACCAAAGTCTATTTAGTGTGACGGAACATTTTGTGACGACATACAATTTGATCATGTGAAGATCAAGTCATGTGACTCTCAACAATGTTAAGACCTTTAACGTTGTTAAGACCTTTAGCATTGTTAAGACCCGCAATCACACTATAACCTAAAATAGTATTTCGATCTGATATATTATTTCGATGCCCAATTACGTTATAACCTGATATATCATTTATTATATCTTAGCCAATCAATTTGTACCTTATATTTAGCCGAGCCAATCAGAAATTCAAGTAGTAACCTGGGTAGCTGCCCGTATAGCACCTTGTA
>RBNK01002611.1:0-10481 GCA_003990785.1 Endogone sp. FLAS-F59071 | reverse complement strand
CCTCCTCCTCCTCCTCCTCCTCCTCCTCCTCCTCCTTTCCGTCATCACTGTGTTCTCGACACTGAAGCTTCTGACATATATTGCAAACATAAAACTCGTTCTCCTCCCCTACTGCCACCTCTGATCTCTCGACACCAAAGCCTTTTAGTTTCGGCATGAAACCCGCGATCCAAAAGAAGAGATTTCGCTACTAAATACTTGTCAAAGTTTTGTGCGGAGTTATTTTCTAGTGAACGAGGGAAATGAACTTTACGAAGTTTGGGACAAGCTTTTACTGTTGCACAGACAAAATCCCAGCTCAAATTTTTGCATGCTGGCAAAAGAAGACACTGGAGCTTGGGCCAGTGCAGGTCACTCTGTTTAAACCCATCCCCAGTCATGCTAAGGCAGTATTGAAGTTCGAGGTGCCGAAGCTGTCTGGCATTGTTGCCCAATGCGCGCAAGAACGGGTCGTTTCATTTTGGAGGAGAATCACCGTAGGTCTCCCTGAGCTTGAGAACATGCAAGCAACTCAAGATACCATTTCTGCTTAGTAAATCTTTTATCCCACATGAGGATATGCCATCGAACTCCAACTCTTTGATCGAAGTGCATTTGAGAATGCTTGTAGCTAGCAATTTTATGTTAGTTTCAAAAGATTCCAGGTTCCGAAGATTTTTGAAGTATATTCCACGGACATAGGGACAAAGCGTGCAGATAGTAGCATATATCTCTCCAGCCTCATCATCCCAATAGCTAAAGCAATGTAAAACATGTACACAGTTGTCCAAGTTTACATAAATACACTGCACGCGATGGCCGTAGTTGACGCCAAGTTCAGCGGATTGGCGTAATATGTTTAAGAACTGCTTGACGTAGTCGAAATTTTTAAAAGCTAATGGGTTTTTAAACACATTTGAATCAATGACAAGTTCTGCAGCAGCCTGCCATTTGGTGCAGACGAGAGAGACTTTGAGGATGAAGATGTCGAGCGACCACGAAGTTTCCTTGAGATACAGATACTTGAGATAGTTGAATATTTGGATAAGTATTTCGAGAGGGAGAGAGTCGTTCTGCGAGGTCGAGGTCCTGGATGCATTCGGAGAGCCCAAAGACTTCCCCATAAGAACCATTGGGCTATTTCTGTTGCATGCTATACCATCCAAATGTCAAAAGACAACTGGCACATACACAAATCTTTAAATTAATTAATTAATTACGTCACCTTGCTCCTTCGCTTCGTCTCACTCGTTTCAACTCTTCTGATTTTTGCACCTTTGTTTAGAACATCAGGAAATATAATTCATAGTTCATGATTAGCATCCATGCTTACAGGCTGTTCATAGGCTGTTCTGAGCTGTTTGTTATTTTGCAATACTGTTCTAGGACTGTTCACATACTGTTCATATGCTGTTCTGGCAAGTTTGTTCATAGTTTATGACTAGTATCCATGCTTGTGGCTGTTTTGTTTATATCTCTTATTAATACTGTTCGCAAACTATTAAACCATTTTCCTGATGAACATTCTGTTTCACCGCTCAGTGCTCAGTATTGTTCTCCACTCTAGTCAACTCATTTATATAGTAAAATTTATAATGTAAACTGATCCCACACGCCCATTCTGCTTTGTTTAATAAAATTGGCAAACTTCCTAGTTAGTTAACATCATCACCAAACCGAAATGGTATACCTGGGCATACAAGAGAAATTGTATGGAATGTACCAATTGAATGATGTACTTAAATCTCATTACAGGTGCAACAGTCCTACTGGTCAACTAGAACATTTATAGATCTGGACACTTACAAAAAATTTAATAACTCCCAAAACTCTAGGGAAAACAAACAATTTGATATGGCAGGCCCATGACACTAGTATGATCTGTTCTAGAGTAGTTCGCCATTTTGCTCTGCTGTTCTAGTGCAGTTCTGGGTAGTTCATAGGTAGTTTGTAGGCAGTTCTAGGGGTAGTTCATAGGTGTTATCAAAAACAGTTCATAGTTTGTAAGTAGTATTTATACTTGTAGCTATTTGATTGTAGCTCTTAATAATATTGTTTATAAACTAAGTAATATTATTTGTAAACTAAAAATATTTTTCTAATATATATATAGAATTGGCAATAAAGTCAAAGCCTTCTCAAGATATAACTCTAATATCTTTTGACTGACTTTACAATATCCTTCTATATTATAATGATAAAAAATGCTAGAAAATTTTATATATTGTGGTGCCTAAAAATAGAACAGCCAAATTCATAACATAATGAAGAATTTACCCCTGACTTCTACCCTTGAAACCAGGTACTCAAATTAGGATAGATTCAGGGATAGGTAATATAATTATCAAGGAAATGAGATGATTAAGGGGTGAAACAATTACTCAGAGGCTTATACTATATCAGGACAAGAAGAAGATGATCAGGAGTCGAAATACAAAGGAGAAATATTATAAATATTACCCTCATCCAGCTGTACAGTCCACTATTAGAAACCTATTCAATCACCAAAATACCTCACTATACAAGACAATATAAGAAGGATTCCAGGACCCCATCTTTCTATATCTGACATAAGTCACTAGACCCATCAGATAGTGACTCATCAGATGTCCAGATCACAATCAGAAAGAAAGAACACTGTACCAGAGAACAGACTTGAGCTATTAAGAAGGAATACTATACAAAGCTGCTCAAGGACCTTATGACAGCTGTAAGTGATCTAAAGGATGACAAACCAGTCCAGAAGATCAAGAATCACCTCCAGGGGTTTGACCCCTTAGTCACCATTGACTTGGCAATACAAAATAACTATCTGATTAACCAAATACAAGATTAATATCATCTAGCTATAATATACCAAAAGGGAGATACCTTCTTCAGATATTGGTGCATATAAACACAGTATAGTAATGGGAGTTTCACATGGGAAGAGTTGGCTAATAGGACAGAGTTTATAAGGAAGACAGTGAAACATTGGAGGAAGGTTTTTTATATATTTGAACAATAGCCCCAAGCAATTAAACATTTTTCTCCTAGGAATATCTGACTTATTAATTCATTATCAGATGCCCAAGTCCATCAGATAATCCTCAAAGTCATATTGACTTATAGGAGACTAGATATGTAGGAAGATTCAGATCATAAAGATAATTAGTATAGAAAATAACTTTATATCTTAATACTAATTATAAATACCTCAATTTATTTTATACTTAGTAGAATATTCTATTCAGATAGTTGTCAGAATGACTCATAACTCCTGATTTATTTATTTTTATCATTATTAATATAGTTAGTGAATTTGCTTAACAGTTATTTATATAAATACCCCCACTCTTTGCTTAGAGAATAAATTAGTTCAGATAACTTGGAGCTAAAAAAACTCAAGGAAAGATAAAAAGAATAAGAGTCTAGGACTCTAGGTTTGATATAGTACAATTTCAGTTCTGAAAAGCTTCCCCTATCTACTACCATTATATATCTTCAAGTTACTACTACAAACACTTATAAAACTCTCTTATTGGTAAGTCATATACTCTAACCTACTTAGATATTCCTCTATATTTGTATCTATTGATAAATAAGTATATTCTTCATTTGAGTCTAGTTCTTAGTCTTAGAGAGATATTCATTACAGTATAAATAGAGCAACCTTTAACAAGTTGGTTTTAGAAGTAAGAATACATATTATATTTTAGAATAATTCATTCTACTCTTAGCCTCTAGTTCATATTTAAGTTACAGTCTTTTTTTATGTAAGTATCTTAGTAGAATAATAATAAATTCTGAATTAGAAATACTATTTGGAATAAGCCCTAGTTCAGTTGAACAATATTGCTTACAGTCAACAACTGCAATTATTGATATACTTGGAAATAAATATATACAGTAACCTTATAATAAAAACTAACATCTTAAGATCAAAGCAAGGTTTCAATCTATTGCTAAGCTTTCTGGAGTTATTAAAGTAATTGACTATATATATATCAATTTTCATAAAGCTCCTATAGACTACAAGATAGCATATTTCTTAAGAAAGATAAGTTACTTACTGAATGTATAAGCTACTATAGACTGTTATGATTTACTTACAAGCTTTGATATTGAGTAGCCTGGATTATGTCATAACTAGAAAATATATAATAAGTCAATTTTCTCTAAAGAAAATAAAAGACTTATATATAACAATTATCTTATTAAAGGTATAAACTTTGCTCACATTATCTGCTCTACTTATATTCTAAGCCCAAGCTATTAGAAGATTATAAGAAATTATTCAATAAGGCATATTCAAAGACAAGATTAATAGTTGAACATACCTTCAATCAAATAAAAGTAAATATATTAATACTTTACTATTGTTACTAGCAATTATATTCAATATATAGATTTTAATAATTTAAATTACTTGTATATAGCATAAATTCTACTATCTAATAAGTCTCAGAAATAGAGATGCTAGCAAAGCTATAGACCTTATTTGAGCTGCTTTTATTCTCTATAATTTCATTTGAATCTCTAATGATATAGAGATAGATTATAATAAAAGTAAGAGTAAGAATAAAAAAGAAGATAAGGAAAAAGATGAGAAAGAGGAAGATAAAAGAGATAAGAAAAAGAAAGCAAAATATTTTAAAAATGAAGGAGAGCAATTATATGATATTATTAGTTATTATGACAGAGAGAATTTTTATTATATAAGATCAGTCACATAACCTCAATAATATTGAGACTCTTAGTATTATTGAGACTCTTATTGTTATTGAGATTCATAATATTACTATAACTTGAAATAGTATTTTGATTTGATATATTATTTCACTATTCAATTATATTATAATCTGATATAATATTTTATTATATCTTAGCTAATCAATTTATATCTTATATTTGTTGAAATTATTAGCTTATTATATCTCTCCCATCAACGATCGATTGTTACATCACTCAATCGTAGCTTAGACGATCTTTGTTTGTATCGACCAATCATAATTTAGGATTAATAAATACATGCATATTGGCTTCATAAGCCAGTGTGCTCTTTACTCCAAACACATTCAAAGATCAAATTTCAACAGGTTATGAGCCCCGAGTCACTCGAATTGCAGCTCGACAACCTGAGATCTATGCAATCATAGCATCTACACAATTATAACTGCGATTACTGTAAGTGTTGATTTAACATTGTAAACAATGCATCAAACAACATGATAAACAATGTGATAAATGACACCGCAATAAAGCAATATGATAAACAATATGTAATGATATAGCATTCAATGACAATGAAATGGACAATCTATACACATCATCGTCATCAGCAACAAGATCGACAAAATTGCGGTCTAAATTAAAAACAGACAACAGATATCAAACCCTTGACGACGATAAAGGATTGGATGGCAACCATCAGAGCAATATTACATTTAGCCTCGATCGACAGGAACAGATAGCTATAATGATTAGAAATCAGGAAGATAAATTAGACATGCTGACAACCCTAATAGGTGAATTGATGGCAAAAATCGACAAAACAAACGCATCACCTAGCACGCCAACCAATCAGAATGCAGCTACAGAAAGCAACATGCCATGACCATCACCATTACCAACAACATCAACAAAGCTTAACGATCTGGCGAAGGAGTACCTGAGATTAATCAACAAATTCGATGGGTCAGGTGGCGCACCCAGATTGTTTGATTACTTTGATGCCATAGAGCAATTTATCACCAGCACCAATCTATCAGTACAAAAGGAGGAAGTTAACACAGCTATCAGTAAAATTACAGGCAACGCTAGAATATGGTTACGGAGGCACGTGAATACATCGGGAGAATTTGATTCATGGAATGAGCTTAAAGAGGCTATGACACAAAAATACACACCAATGGAACAATTATTACGAATGTGCGATAAGCTTGCGATGATGAAGCAAAAAGGATTGATTGAAGATTATAATGACGCGTTCAACCAAATTATGGCGCAAATCGAAGATATGACTGATACAGAAGCTATACCACAATATCTCCAGGGTCTAAGCCCCAGATACCGGGAATTAATACTTGCGCGGGAGAATATACCAACAACACTGAAGGCTTTACAACTCGCATGCATCAGGTTCGACCCAGATAGTAAATAAAGGCATGACGAAGCCCATGCGACAGACTGAGGTGGCTACTGAGGCAGCAACCGAGGCGGCGACCGAGGCGGCTACTGAGGCAGCAGTCTCGACAACCAAGGTGGAAGCGCTGGATGAAGCTGAGGCTATAACAACGATAACGGAAACAATCGAGGAGGTCATAATGATAGAGACGACTGAGGTGGCGATCGCGGAGCCAATCAAGGCAGGAATTTTCGGGGATACCCTCGGAAATGTTACGTCTGTGAGGGAGAACACGGAATATTTTAATGCAACAAATTCAATAATTGGGTAAAAACAGAAAAAGAAAAGGCTAAACCGAGAGCCAAAGCAAATCTGGCGATTGACGCTATCATCGATTCGGGCGCCACGCAACATATGTTCAACCAATTGGAGATTTTCGAGATGGTGGCTGAGCACGATGGCTTGGTCATGTATGCAGGGAACGAGAAATTACGTGCGATGCACATTAGGACAATTGAGCTCAATGATGAGCTGAAATTATGGGATGTCTTATATGTACTGGAGATCACTAGAAATTTAATATCTGTGCGGGTGTTGACACATGATGGAAATGACATAACCTTCAAGAGCGACGGATCAGTAATTAAAATCGGCGCAGATCATGAAGAAGTCAAAATTGGACAGGCCGATGGTGACCTATTTCATTTATCGACATCACCAGAGCTAGAGCTAGAAGCAAACATCGCCGATTTCAAGATTGCAAACATCACCGATTCCAAGATTGATGACTATACACTATAGCATTACCGGCTAGGCCATTCGGGTCGAAATACTCTGCAATCAATCAACAAATTTATCACAGAGCTCGGAGATGTGCAGCTGTCGACCAGACAAATCGAAATATACACCGGGTGCGAACATGCGAAGTCGCACTGCAAGCCGTTTGGACACGCGAAAAATCGATTGATGGAGCCTATCGGAAGGGTGCACTCAGATCTGTATAGGCCAATGCCCACGCCATCAGTCAATGGAGCAAAATATATATTAACATTCATCGATAATGCCACATACTATATCACAACATATTTTATTGACAACAAAAGTAATACATTTGATCGATTCCGGACATTCAAGGTATTCGCCGAGACACAATCAGGCCAAAAACTCAAGATTCTCCAATCAGATGGAAGAGGAGAGTATGTAAACACTAAGATGCGTGAATTTTTAATCAAAAATGGAATTCATCACGAAATAACAATGCTGGATATGCCACAACAAAATGGTGTAGCCGAACAATATAACTGGATATTGATGGAGTCAATCCAGGCAGTTAAAATCACTGCCGGCATACCTGACGAACTTTGGGCGGAACTTGCCGCAAGTGCTACATATTTACGCAATCAATTGCCAATGCGAGCCAATAAGGAGAGTGCTTCACCATTTGAATTATGGCACGGTCACAAGCCTGATATCAGTAACTTGCGCGTCATATGGGCTGATGCATATATGCATATTCGCAAGGGAAAAAGGTCGAAACTGGCGCCCTAATCCAAAAAACTTAAAATGATTGGCTATCATAATGAAAAGAAAGCATATAGACTCTGGGATCCAACCAATAGGAGGATAGAGATCAGCCGCGATGTCACATTCGATGAATCTATTATATTAAAATCCCCAATAATCGTCAACCCAGAAGATCAAGAATACATCATTGAAGCGATCATCAGAGAATGCAAGATTAATGAAAAAAGGTAATATCTGGTTAAATGGCTAGGCTATGATGATGATGACAACACCTGAGAGCCAATCGAACAATTGATCGACACTGAAGCTCTACAAATTTGGCAAGATCGCATATTAGAAGCTAATTTAATTAAATCAACCGATGACCCAATGACCTACAAGGAGGCAATTTCTCTGCCTGATGCAAAGCTTTGGGAGGAAGCGATCAATCAAGAGCTTAAATCACTTAAGAATAATGATACATGGACGATTGTACCTGAGGTGCCTGCAGGATGCAAGCCGATTGGATGCAGATAGGTATTTAAAAAGAAGCTCAACACTGATGGATCGGTTGCCAGGTACAAGGCGAGATTAGTGGCCAAGGGATATTCACAACAGCAAGGAATTGATTACGATGAAACATTTGCTCCTGTGGCGAAATTCACGTCGATCAGGGCACTTTTATCGATCGGAGCAACCTTAAACTTAGAAATTCACCAAATGGATGTAAAAACTGCGTTCCTGAATGGTGATCTTAATGAAGAGATCTACATGATGGTACCTGAAGGAATCGACCAATCGGAGCTGTCACCGAGAGCTGTGTGTAAGCTCAATCGATCACTGTATAGACTAAAGCAATTACCTCGTATGTGGAATCAGAAGATTGACAACTACCTCAGCCAATCAAATTTTACAAGACTACAATCAGATCACAGCATTTATCTAAGAAGAAGACAAGACGATCAATTGCTGATAATTATTGCCATATATGTCGACAATCTACTAATTCTGGCTGATTCGATGGAAACAATGAACAAATTCAAGATGGAACTTAGCAACGCATTCGATATAACGGACTGTGGCAAAATTAAACATTTTTTGGGTATTCGAGTTATGTGTGATCGAAAAACACACACAATTACAATTGATCAAAGTCACTTCGCCAATCAAATCATTATAAGGTTTAACATGACAGATGCCAAGCCAATCAGTACACCCCTTGATCCATCCATTCAACTTAAAGCTGAAGGGGGAAAATCCACAGACCAAAGTCTATTTAGACAAATGATCAGTAGCATAATGTACCTGATAATCAGGACGAGACCTGATCTAGCTGCTGCTATCAGCATCATCAGTCAATTTTCGGCCAATCCAATGCAAGAACATCACCACACCCTCAAACGATTATTAAGATATATTAAAGGAACAGCTAATTATAAGCTATACCTTGGACGTGATCAGGATCTAAGACTGATCGGTTTCAGCGATGCTAACTGGGGAGGAGATATTAACATATGACGATTAACTACGGGCTATATTTTCAACCTATCAGGAGGAGCCATCAGCTGGTCAAGCAAATACCAACCAACCGTTGCCCTATCAACAACTGAGGCAGAATATATAGCATTAGCACATGTGACGAAAGAAGCCATTTGGCTACGCACCCTATTGGATGAGCTAGGATATTTGCCTAATTGTGCAACAACCTTATTTGAAGACAACCAATCAGCAATCGCACTCGCCAAAAATCCAATTAATCATGCTCGATCAAAGCATATCGACATTCAGCATCACTTTATTTGAGAGAAAGTTGAATCAAAGGTGATAGATATCATTTATATAGCGACAGATGAAATGATCGCTGATACATTAACCAAGCCACTTGTATGACCAAGACTTGAAACATTGATCACAAAAATAGGCTTATGTAACTAACTCTTTTATTCTAAAACTTTTATATTCTTTATCACGTCATTCTTATTACTCAAGTAGTATTTTATATATAGTTATTTACAGTAAATGTACTTCATGGATGCCATTCATGATGTACAGTTGAACACTCTATTTTTATTCTTTTATTTTTTTTTTTATTTATTTTTATTGAGATATATCAAGCAGGGGGAGTGTTGAAATTATTAGCTTATTATATCTCTCCCATCAACGATTGATCATTACGTCACTCAATCGTGGCTTAGACGATCTTTATTTGTATCGACCAATCATAATTTAGCATTAATAAATACATGCATATTGGCTTCATAAGCCAGTGCGCTCTTTACTTCAAACACATTCGAAGATCAAATTTCAACAATATTTAGCTAAGCCAATTAGAAATTTGAGTAGTAACCTGGGTAGCTACGTATCTATATAGTACCTTGTAATTTCTTATAAATACCCCACTCACAATTAATAATAAAATTTGAACTACAATAAGCTAAGAAAGCTTCTTACAGACAACCTGAGGGATAATCCTACAAAGTCTAAATAAACTTTACAAAAGAAGCTTTAGTTTAGGACTAAGTAATAGTTAGAAAGAGAGAGAGAGTCAAAAGACTCAAAACAAGAGAAATTTATTATTTGCAATAAAGCTTATTACATTCACTATTTAATATACTTTCCTACCAATTATTTACTCCTACCTCCTTTAAGCTACTACTGCATAATCCATTAAGACCTCTAAAATGTATTTTCTATACTTGCTTAATACTAAAGCATTTTGCTATTAATATAATTTAGTCTATCACAATTGATACCAACTGGCAGGAAATTATTGAATCATTAATCAGATTTCTATCATCTATATTGCTTGACAAGAATAGCTAAAAACAAGTACAAATATCACTCTTAATGAAGTGGGCACCAAGTTGACCTAGATCTAAATAATTAAGATATT
>RBNK01002610.1:0-10482 GCA_003990785.1 Endogone sp. FLAS-F59071 | reverse complement strand
GATCATACATCACTCAATTGTGGCTTAGACGATCTTTGTTTGTATCGACCAATCATAATTTAGCATTAATAAATACACGCATATTGGCTTCATTAGCCAGTGCGCTCTTTACTCCAAACACACATTCGAAGATCAAATTTCAACAGAAGAAAGATAGACAGAGAATAGTTATTGACTACTGCAAATTGAACTCAGTCACTAAAAAGTATGCATATCTGATCCCATACTTAGAAAACCTACAAAACATGTTGAAGAAGGCACAAATCTACTCAACTCTGGATCTATGGGCAGAATATAATCAAATTGGAATAATGCTTAAAGCACAGGAGAAATCAACATTTATTACACCCTTTGGACAGTATGAATTCACAAGAATATTCTTCAGACTCTGCAATGCACTGGCCACCTTTCAGGCTGTAATGAATGAAATCTTCTACAACCTGATTGGACCTGGAGTAATTGTATATATTGATGATATCAACATTTATACTGAGAACTTTACAGAACACATAGTGATCCTAAAGGAAGTATTTGAATGACTCAAAAAACATAGACTAAGGATCAAGCCAACAAAATATTACTTTAGATAGAAGAAAATTAAATACCTCGGATTTATAATCGATAGAAGAGAAATCTGCCTGGACCCAAAGAAGACTAAAATCGTTAAAGCCTTCCCAACTCTGCAAGATAAGATGACCTTACAAGGATTCTTAGGACTGGTCCAGTTCTATAAAAGATTTATCCCTGAGTACTCCAAAATTGCTGCACCCCTACACATATTGCAAAGAAAGGAAAGAGCATGGGAATGGATGCCAGCTGCACAAACTACCTTTAGCCTAATTAAGGAAGTACTTACCTACACACTAGTAATGGCAAGACCAGATCTCATAAAAGTGTTTAAGCTATATACAGATGCATTATCATTTGAACTTGAAGCAATTTTGGTACAAGATGACAAAGATGGAGAACATGTAATTGCTTATGCAGGACAAGCTACCTATGGAGTAGAATCTTCTTATAGAGCCACCCAACTAGAATGTGTAGCAGTTGTTTGAGCTATACAACACTTCCGCCACTTCCTGATTGGAAAACAGTTCACCCTGATAATAGACTACTTAGCCCTCAAATGGCTTTGGAACAAACCAAATTTGATAGGAATATATATATGATAGCTAGCTATACTGTAGAAGTATGACTTTATGATACAATACAGAAAAGGACAGAATTATCAGAATGTGGATACCCTCTCATGCCTACCCCAATTTATCTGAGATCAATACCCCAAACCAAAAAGAATATACCTACCCAATAGATACTAAACTCTATAACAGATATTTGGATTATCTCAGTAACCTAACCTTTACTGGGACAACAAATAAAAATGATCAACAGCTTATACAAACAACAGCACTCAACTATTTTATCAAGAATAATATACTTTACCAACAATATAGAGGATGGATATGACTTATAGTTCCTGAACACAAAAAGCAGATGGTGCTTTAGACCTCCCATAATCATCAACTTGTAGGACACATGGGTGTAGACAATACATATCAATGTTTATTAGAAAAATATTATTGGAAGAACATGTATGAAGATATTAGAAAATATATTAAGAGATGTGATACTTGCTAGAAGAGGCACCGAGAAAAGGAAGTTGAGACCTTATAACTGATTGTACCTGGAGGATACTTTAAACATATTGGAATAGATATTGTTGGACTGCTACCAAGAACACTTAGAGGAAATTGATACATCGTAGTAGCAGTAGATAATCTGACCAAGTATTCTGAAGCAAGAGCCTTGCCCCTTACAGATGCCCTTAATATTGTACCTTTTATCTATAAAGATATTATCTATCACCATGGAATACCCTATAAAATGACCTCTGATCAAGGAACTGAATTCATTAATGAATTTATATAGATATTAATGTAACACTTCAGGATCTGCTAGATAAAGACTACTGCCTACTATCCCCAAGGAAATAGACTTACTGAATAGATGAATCAAACTATCAAGAACATGATCACTAAAGTAGTACAATCACAAGGAGGAGATTGGGATCTGTACCTATCTTCTACCTTATTTGCACTATGAACAATAAAACAAAAAACAACAAAGTTCACCCCTTTTGAGCTTACTTATGAAAGAAAAGCTCATCAGCTGGTAGACTAAGTGATGACCACCCTGGAACTCAGCCACACCTCCTGGGAAATGCAAATCAAGCATCATGTAACAAAAGAAATTTAAGAATTACATAATGTCCGAAATAAAGTGAGAGAATTTATTGCTATTGCACAAGATCATCAAAAGAAGAATTATAACAAAAAACATAAGGAAACTGAAAAATTGAAGATTGGTGATCAGGTCTTACTATATTGAAATATAGTAAAGTCCTTATGGTAAGTAAAATTAGACCTAAAATAGGAAGGACTATACTATATTACAAGTATAAAAGGAACTACATATCAGTTATGAAAAATGACAGAAACAATTTTACCTTACACTATTTACTGAAACTGCTTTAAGAAATACCATACCCTGCTGGAACAACTTCTATGAAGTTCGAGTCAGTCTGATCGAGGTATATCGATATATTGAACCTCTAGAAGATCTTGAGGAGATAGAAGGATTGACCTTAAAGAAGACCTAATCGATTATATATAATATTCAAAGAAGACAGCACTTAGTACAAATCAATGAATAGAAAGAATACTATCAAATCACACTACTTTGGGAAGAAGAAGTTAAATACATTTGAAACCAAAAGGATAAAGAAATCTGTCAATAGGCCCTCAAAGAAGTACTCTTTGTCTATGCTGCAAAAATAGCTGAATGGATTTATCAACTATTCAAGTATAAGCCTAGTGCTCTGAACCACTTTTGGTGCAGTACATTCCAACTATACTAACTTACATAGAATGATATGATGGAGCTAGAGGAAGAGGTAAAACAGTTACAAAGAGATTTCTCCAAGTTAGAACTATACCTTGAAGTTTAACTCATAGAAAGGAAGGAGATGTGATGGAACATTTTGTGATGACATATAATTTGATCATATGAGATCACAGTCATATAACCTATAATAACACTGAGAATCATAGTATTATTGAAACCTTTAGTGTTATTGAGATCTATAATTACATTATAACCTAAATAGTATTTTGATCTAATATATTATTTTACTGCCCAATTATATTATAAACTGATATATCATTTTATTATAGCCAATCAATTTGTATCTTATATTTAGCCAAGCTAATCAGAAATTCAAGTAGTAACCTAGGTAGCTGCCTGTATAGCACCTTATAATTTCTTATAAATACCCTGCTTATAATTATCAATAAAATTCGAACTGCAACAAGCTAAAGAAGCTTATAACAGATAACCTGAGAGATACTGAAAGCCTTACTCAAGGAGTAAGCAATTGAGATAGTTTTGAAATTCTAATAGATATACTTTATTCAATCGATCACACTTAAATCTTGCCAGTTAACACTTACACCAATACATTACCCTTCTTAAGACACTACCGCATAAACCACTAAGACCCCTAAAATATATTTTCTGTACTTCGAGTATTTCACCATTAATATATTTTAGTCTATTACAATAACAAGTTATTACAAGACTTGTATAGGAAGTTCAATACTAAAATACCTATAGTCCAAATAGTATCAGTATTAGCCAAACTATCTGAAGAAGATACTATCAAACCAACAGTTATAGTAAAGATAGGAAAGACAACATATAAAGATAAAATAGAGAAGATTACTAAGATATTCTCTAAAATGACAGCACATATCACTGATCTTGAAGCCAAGATAATTTGCTAAAACAAATAACCAAGAGGAATCTATATTGCTGAAGAATGAAATAAAACTAAGATGAATTGTTTCCTCTATGAAAGATATGGTTACTTTACCAAGGATTGCCAAATTAGAAGTTAGAAGGAAGGTCAAGAGAAAGAGAAAGTTAAGAAGACTGACTATACTAATATAGTATAGAAAATCAAGGAAGAAGATAAAAAATTTAGTAAAGAATACTTAGAAGTCTATTCTATTATAACAGTCTGCCACACTGCCACTAGAAAAACTCTCTACCTAAGGAAGAAACCGGTTCAAGTATTTGAAGTTATTATCAAGAAATTAAAGAAACCAATATAGAGATAATAGTGAAATAAAGATTAATGGGACAAAGCCTTTAAGCAGACAATGCAACCTGATGAGATAGTTATCTCAACTACTAGAGATGAAGAAATGACAGATCAAAAGAAGAATAAGAAATAGAAACTCAGAAGAGTTAGAGAATTTGAATATGACCTCTGGCAAGATATTGCCAGTTGAAAGGTCAACATTATCTTCAAACAATTCTTCCAGATTATACTATCAACAAAGTAGAAGATAAAAATGCAGATTACTAAACTAAGCCAACTATTCAATTTGAAGAAGTTAATACTACTAAAAAAGAGAAGGAGGAATGAATTTATATCTTATCTGCCTATATATAGTATAACATTGGAGGATTAGCATACTCAGTTATTATTAATATAGAAGCAGAAGTCAGCATCATTACCAAGAATTTTGTAGACTATCTAGAATGGGATATTGATGAACCTGCTACCTCTACCTTAGTCATCATAAGTGGAAAAAGCAGTATACTCTTAAGAGTACTCTAAGAAATACTAGTTCAGTTTGAAATAAAGATTATATCTGTTAAAATGATTATCACTGATGTATAATCCTATAATGCTATCTTAGGCAACAGATAATTAAGAAGGCTAAAGCTAGAATTGACTTAGATGTATAGAGATTAATCTTTGTCAATTATAGAAGAAAGTTCAGTATACCCCTAGACATTTAGAAAGGAGTAGTACCGAAACTCACCCAGAGACCTGAATACAAAAGTCATACAGATAAAGAAATAACCCCCAGATAGGTGTACTTCAACATAGTAGAAGAAGAAGCTAATATAATGATTTATAATGAATATTACCATCTAACACCTTTAGAAAAGAATCAGCTGATTAAATATAAGAGGAATATAAGATGCCCATTTTGTAAGCAATGTATCTATTGTACTAAAATGATATATACATGTAGTGATATGAAGTTGATACCCTACCAGGATACCTTGGAGATGTACCAATTATTCAAAAAAAAGACTAAGAAATCAATATTATCACAAACTTGCCAAAGGATTCTGCCCCCAATGAATTAGGAACTATATAATGGAAGGAACCCTCACCCATTTGCAAACAATACTGAAGAAGTTTGGAATTGCTTCTAGATAAATATTGGATATATTAGTAAAAAACACCTTTGAGAAAACTACAACATCTATCTACAGGATACTATTAGAATAAAGTCAACCCCTATAACCTTTAAGAATGTGAAAATTGGGTTAGATATCTGAACAAGCTATATAATATTAACTATTATAGAACTTGGAGAGAATACTATGATTAAGAACAAGAACAGACTATACCTAAAGAAAAAGAAGATGAGAAAATACCTGATAAATGGGATGATGAAGTTTACACTACTCAGATATCTGCTGAAGTTAGAGTCTTATTCAGAGATGATGATGAAGATGATGAACTTATCTTAATTAAAAAAAGTAACTCAGATTTAGAAGAAGAAATCATCACTTTAGAAAAAGTAATTCACCCTGATAAATATATCAACATGTAATATTAGTGATAGAAGGACTTATAGTAGAACCTACCTTAAGATACAACTTACAAGCAATGAAAAGAATCTAATATCCTCACCTTTGAAGAAGTATTTACAGTTGAAGAGATAGAAACAGCAACTTGAGTTAAGAGACTAATAAAAACTACAATTATACTAAAGAGAAAAACTGAAGGAGCCATAGGCTACAACCTATATACAGATGAAGATTACACTCTAGAACCAAAATCATTAGCCTTCATAAAGACTAGAATCACTATCACCCTACCACCTAGACAATATATATAAGTATAGGCAAGAAGTAGACTTTACTGTAACTCTGGAATAGGAGCCTTCTCTGGACTAATAGACCAAGACAATAGAAGAGAAATTGAAGTTAGATTAGTTAACCATAACTACAGTCAATTCACAGTATACCAAGAAGACTGAATTATCCAAATGGTAATCATCAAATATAAACAACAGCCATTGAAAGAAGTGAAGAACTTAAAAGAAATGCAATATGAAAAGAAAGGATTTGGATTTACTAGATAGGTCAACATAATAATAGAAAGACTAGATGAATAGAAGAATGCCAAGAAGCATGTTTACTCTTTTAATAAAAACCTATTACTAAATCAGAAGAAGCAGTTATAGGACTTACTAAAGGAATATGAAGATATCATCATAATTAGCTTTAAGAACCAATCAGACTAAGCCTTTTTCACTTACTATATTGACATAGGAGATATAAAAGAGTTTCTCCTTAACTACCTTTGAGGAAGTGTCTGATGATACTAATCCATGTTAAACTTAGGAATCCCCAAATATATCACAAGATTTCTAAGATATCGAAAGTACTTTATTTCTTATAAGATTTTTAATAGTGATTTCCAAACTTATAGTCTTTAGTACTTTTGATATATGTAGAGAGAGAGTTGAGATCTTTAGCTCTTAAAGGATCTTAAGTGTATACTGCTATTGAACTGAAGTTTATTGAATAAAAATTGAAGAATATTTATATAAAATTCTCGAGGTGCTATATAGGTAGCTGCCCAGGTTACTACTTGAAATATTATTGGTTATGCTGTTATAATTAATTTATAAGTTCTATTCATTATTGAATAAAATATTAATAATATTGATAGTATCAACAGTGTTGTTAATTTCAACAGTATAGATAGTATCTACAGTATTGATAATTTTGGCAGTATAGATGGTATTCATAGTATTAATAATTTCAGCAGTGTAGATGGTATTCACAGTGTTGATAATTTCTTCTATATCTGATCCAGATAAGGAAGTATTAGTTTCTTCTTCAATACAGTTATTGACTACTAGGTAATTTTCTAAGAGGTGAAGTAACAATGTTTCTTCTTCTATATTTTATAAGTTTTTCCATTGATATGAACTTAGATTACCAAGGTGTTTTAATGTGGATAGCTAATGTTAGAATACATTGAAAGTCCTTTTAGCTATACATCTTTCCCAAGGGTTTAATTCTAGATATTTAGCAGATTCTCATTCTGTCAGTTCTTGATAGTTTTCTTGCCTTAGTTATAAGGTATATTTTATTTAATAGTAGCTTCTGAATTGTCTGGCAGTATTTTTGAATTGATAGATATTAATATTTTTTTTTGTGAATTCTACTATATCAATAGTATCCTCTTGAGTTACTTTAGTATATAGTTGTAGTAGTTTATTATATTAGTTAA
The DNA here is from genome assembly GCA_003990785.1 of Endogone sp. FLAS-F59071. Lineage (NCBI taxonomy): Eukaryota > Fungi > Mucoromycota > Endogonomycetes > Endogonales > Endogonaceae > Endogone > Endogone sp. FLAS-F59071. The sequence continues at coordinate 3,089 of RBNK01002610.1, read as the reverse complement.
TAATTGCATTCTCCACTATATTCTTGATTTGTTTATAGTTTGGTTAAAGTAGAGTTGAGTATCTGATAGTATTTCTCTATAAGAGCATAGTAATTGTACTATAGCAATTGCACCACACCACAGCATCTGCCAAGAAGTGATAGAACTGTTGAAATTATTAGCTTATTATATCTCTCCCATCAACGATCGATCATTACGTCACTCAATCATGGCTTAGACAATCTTTGTTTGTATCGACCAATCATAATTTAGCATTAATAAATACACACATATTGGCTTCATAAGCCAGTGCGCTCTTTACTCTAAAAACATACATTCGAAGATTAAATTTCAACAGGTTATGAGCCCTGAGCCACTCGAATTGCAGCTCAATAACCTAAGATCTATGCAGTCATCTATGCAATCATAGCAGTTACAACTGCAATTACAGTAAGTATTTATTTAAAATTGTAAACAACGCATTAAACAACGTGATAAACAATGCGACAAATGATACCACGATAAAGCAATGCAATAAACAATACATAATGACATAACATTCAACAATGTGATACAACGAAATAGATAACCTATATATATCATCATCATCAGTAACAAGATTAACAAGATTGCAGTCTAAATCAAAAACAGATAACAGATATCAAACCCTTAATGACGACGAAGGATTGGATAGCAACCATCAGAGCAATATTGCATTTAGCCTCGATCGACAAGAACAGATGGCTATAATAATCAGAAATCAGGAAGATAAATTAGACATACTAGCAACCCTAATGGGCGAATTGATAGCAAAAATCGACAAAACAATTGCATCATCTAGTGCGCCAACCAATCAGAATGCAGCTACAGAAGGCAACATGCCACAAAGACAATTACCATCACCATCACCAACAATATCAACAAAGCTTAACAATCTGGCGAAGGAGTACCTAAGATCGATCAACAAATTCGATGGGTCAGGAGGTGCACCTAGATTGTTTGATTACTTTGATGCTGTAGAGTAATTTATCACTAGCACCAATCTATCAGTATAAAAGGAGGAAGTTAACGCAGCGATCAGTAAGATTACAGGCAATGCTAGAATGTGGTTACGGAGGTACGTGAATACATCGGGAGAATTTGATTCATGGAATGAGCTTAAAGAGGCTATGATGCAAAAATACATACCAATGGAACAATTGCTACGAATGCATGATAAGCTTGCAATGATGAAGCAAAAAGGATCAATTAAAGATTATAATGACATGTTCAACTGAATTATGGTGTAAATCGAAGATATGACTAATACAGAAGCTATATCACAATATCTCCGGGGTCTAAGCCCCAGGTACTGGGAATTAATACTTGCATGGGAGAATATGCTGACAATGCTGGAGGCTTTACAACTCGCATACATCAGGTTCGACCTGGATAGTAAACAAAGGCACAACAAAGCCCACGCGACAGACCGAGGTAGCTACCAAGGCGGCGACCAAGGCAGCTACCGAGGCGGTGACTAAGGTGGCTACTGAGGCGGCAGTTACGACAACCGAGGCGAAAGTACCGGACAAAGCCGAGGCTATAACAATGATAGCAGAAATGCCGGACGAAGCCGAGGCTACAATAATGATAATGAAAACAATTAAGGAGGTCATCATAATGACCAAGGCAGCGATTACAGAGCCTATCGAGGCAGGAATTTTCGAGGACACCCTTGGAAATGTTACATCTGTGAGGGAGAACACAGAATATTTCAATGCAACAAATTCAACGATTAGGTAAAAACAGAAAAAGAAAAGGCTAAACCAAGAGCTGAAGCAAATCTGGCAATTGGCGCTATCATTGATTCAGGTGCCATGCAACATATGTTTAACTAATTGGAGATTTTCGAGACAGTGGCTGAGTACGATAGCTTGGTCACATGTACAGGGAATGAGAAACTATGCGCGACACACATTGGGACAATTGAGCTCGACGATGAGCTGAAATTATGGGATATCTTATATATATCAGAGATCACCAGAAATTTAATATCTGTGCAGGTGTTGACACATGACGGAAATGACATAACCTTCAAGAGCGACGGATCAGTAATTAAAATTGGCACAGATCATGAAGAAGTCAAAATCGGACAAGCCGATAGCAACCTATTTCATTTATCGACATCACCAGAGCTAGAAGCAAACATCGCCGATTCCAAGATTGCAAACATCGCCAATTCCAAGATTGATGACTATACATTATAGCATCACCGATTAGGCCATCCAGGCCAAAATACTCTGCAATCAATCAACAAATTTGTCATAGGGCTCGGAGATATGTGGCTGTCAACTAGACAAATCAAAATATACGCTGGGTGTGAATACGCAAAGTCACACTGGAAGCCATTTGGACACGTGAAAAATCAATCAATGGAGCCTATCGGAAGGGTGCACTCAGATCTGTGTGGGCCAATGCCCATGCCATCAGTCAATAGAGTGAAATATATATTAACATTCATCAATAACGTCACTTGTGTTGAAATTTGATCTTCGAATGTGTGTTTGGAGTAAAGAGTACGCTGGCTAATGAAGCCAATATGCGTGTATTTATTGATGCTAAATTATGATTGGTTGATACAAACAAAGATCGTCTAAGCCACAATTGAGTGACGTATGATCGGTCGTTGATACATCGATCATTGATAGAAGAGATATAATAAGCTAATAATTACAATACTCCCCCTGCTTGATATATCTCGATAAAAATAAATAAATAAAAAATAAAAGAATAAAAGTAAAGTGTTCAACTGTACATCACAAATGTCATCTATGAAGTACATTTACTGCAAATAATTATATATAAGATACTACTTGAGTGATAAGAATGACGTGATGAAGAACATAAAATTTTTTTAAAGAAATAATGTTAGTTACGTAAGCCCATTTTTGCGATCAACATTTCAAGTCTTGGTCGCACAAGCGGCTTGGTTAATGCATCAGCGATCATTTCATCTGTCGCCATATAAACAATATCTATCACCTTTGATTCAACTTTCTCTCGAATAAAGTAATACTGAATGTCGATATGCTTTGATCGAGCGTGATTAATTGGATTTTTGGTGAGGGTGA
>RBNK01002609.1:0-10485 GCA_003990785.1 Endogone sp. FLAS-F59071 | reverse complement strand
CTGATTGGTTGGCGCGCTAGGTGATGTGATTGTTTTGTCGATTTTTGCCATCAATTCGCCCATTAGAGTTGCAAGCGTGTCTAATTTATCTTCCTGATTTCTGATCGTTGTAGCCATCTGTTCCTGTCGATCGAGGCTAAATGCAATATTGCTCTGATAGTTTCTATCCAATCCTTTATCGTTATCGTCAGGGGGTTGATATCTGTTATCTGTTTTTGATTTAGACTACAATCTTGTCAATCTTGTTGCTGATGACGATGATGTGTATAGGTTGTCCATTTCGTCGTGTCGCGTCATTGAATACTATGTCGTTACGTGTTGTTTATCGCATTGCTTTATCGCGGTGTCGTTTGTCACGTTGTTTATCGCTTTGTTTAATGCGTTGTTTATGATTTTAAATAAACACTTACAGTAATCGCAGTTGTAATTGTGTAGATGCTATGATTGCGTAGATCTCAGGTTGTCGAGCTGCAATTCGAGCGGCTCGGGGCTCATAACCTGTTGAAATTTGATCTTCAAATGTGTGTTTGGAGTAAAGAGCGTACTGGCTAATGAAGCCAATATGCGTGTATTTATTAATGCTAAATTATGATTGGTCGATACAAACAAAGATCGTCTAAGCCACAATTGAGTGACGTATGATCGATCGTTGATGCATCGATCATTGATAGAAGAGATATAATAAGCTAATAATTACAACAAGAACTATAGTCATACCAGTAGGAAGTTTAATCAAACTATAAAAGAAAAGAGTAATTTAATAATAATCTATAGACAATTAATTATTATTTATAAAATGAAAAGATAAAGTACAAATATTATTTATTATCTAAGTCTTTTACCAAAAATCACTCTAATGAATCTCTGAGTATTGATGAGTTTCTGAACTAAAGTGTTTCTCTGCTTGAAAACCATATCATTCTCGAAAGAAGGATTTAACATTAATTTTTATATCACAGCAAGAGGATCCTCAAAAAAAAACAACTTCTGTAGCCCAGTCCAAGTCTTAAACTTATTCATAATAGTGAAAACTTTACTATAAAAGGGTTAAATAAATAGTAAAATATGAGTATTTATTGTAAGCTATACTTGTATATATAAAAAGATTTGGAGTATATATACTGTTCCTTGTTTTACTACTATGTCTAATAGTTCCATTATTTCTCTAAAGTTCATAAATTGAATAAGGCTGTCTACTATTGAAATTTGTTTATTTATAAAAGTACTAAGTAGACTATCTATAGTTATTCAAGATATATTCTCATTTCAGAATAATAGCTCTATAAGCTAAATTTTACCTTTGTACTTCTAGAGGTATAGAGGATTGTTTGTATTAAACTTGAGTACCCATTAGAGTTTTTCCATAAACTTACTATATCATATATACTTCCTTACTACTAAAAACTATACTACTAGTTGGTTTATAAATAATATAATCAGTTGGTTCATTGTCAGTTATTAGTTTATAAATAATGAAATTAGTTACAGTTAGCTTACTGTCAATGGTAGTTAGTTCACTGTTAACAGTAGTTAGTTTATAGATAACATCAGTTGCAGTTAACTCACTATCAATAGTAGTTAGTTTATACATAGATAACATCAGTTATAGTTAGTTTACTATTGATAACTAGTTGTACATATTTAATCTGAATATTTAGAGTATATAGACTTGATGATCACTTATATACTTGTATAGTGTGGTTGGCAGACAGTAATGACTAGGAATTATAGTCTTGGAATCTTATTTTATTGATGTAGACTATTGTAAAATTCTCAAAGTTTTGACAAACTGGAATATTCTTGTTCATAGAAGATTTAGCTTTTTGGCTTTTAGACAAATATCAAGTATGGATATTGTGTTTTTTGCAACTATGTCAAGCAAGACCTGAGATAGATTTGAATCTCTAATTGCAGAAGATACAAAAAAGCTTTATATTAATTACAAAGTTTATGAAACAAACACTATAAGTGAAGATATTGTTCAGCAAAATACCATAATGTTCATGTTTTATTTATCAAATGCAAAAAACTAAATAGAAGTGTTTATATATATATTCTAAAAAGGCAAGGATATAAACATAGTCATTTTATATTTATAAGATTAAACTAGAGATTTCTAAGAAATAAAAACAAATTTGCAAATACCTAAAATGTTACAAACACCTAAAATGGAGTATAACAGAGTGTAATATCTTGAATTTTAATTAGCTTAGTTAAAATCAAATAGCGTATTTATTTTTATATATCTCTTTGTCATATTCATTTATCAAACTTTCTTATTTGTTAGACTTTCTTATTAATTAAGCTTTCTTATTCTGTAAAATATTTTCTGCAATATTTTTTTATCTGCTAACTTCACCAAACTAGTTGAACTTTCAGCAATGATTTTAGGTATAAAAAGGCATCATTTTTCCTATTGTCTCATAACAAAAAAAAAAAATAAAAAAATCTAAAAAACAAAACAAAAAAAAACTATCTAAAAACAAAATTCCCTACAAGCTTCTCTAGTATTCTGTCAAAAGGATACCAATATCTCAATGGTCAGGACCAGGGCTAGGAAATCTGTGCTAAAGTTTATAAATAAGTCTGTACCAAAGTCTATAAACGAGTCTATGCCAAAGTCTATAAATGAGTCTATACCAAAGTCTATGAATAAGTTTATACTAAAATCTATGAATGAAGCTAGACCCTTAGAAAATATATCTAAGATCTAAGATAAAGAAGTCTCTAAAGACTGTAATGGCACTTTGAATAAATCTCAATAATCTTATAGAGGTGTCAAGAACTCTAATAGATACAAAACAACTAAATAGTCATAAAAATATAAAATTGTTAAAGAAGTTTCTAATGAAGACTGTAGTAGCATCTTGAACAAACTCCAATAATCTTATAGAGATATTGAGGACTCTAACAGATACAAAACAACTAAACACCTATAAAACTATGAAATCTTCGATAAGGATAAGGATAGAGATAGCTAAGATAAAGTCTTTAAGGAAGACTGCAATATATTGAACAAATGCCAACAATCTTACAGCATTGTTGAAGACTCTGAAAAGCATAAAATAACCAAATGTCTATGGCACTGTGAAATTATTAATGAAAATGGAGATAGGCTAAATTCAGCCAAATGCTAAAGATATTAGGAAGTCTCTAATAAAGATGATAGGAACAATTACCAATGATGGAACAAAGGCTCTGGGGATAACAAACACTAACAATAGTGCTATGAACTCTTTAAGGACAGAGACAAACACTGAATTAGGTACAATTCATCCAGCAATTGCTTAGATAATACTTTGTTAGACAGCAACAATAATACAAAGAGTAAGAGTGATAGTAATGAGAGTGAAAGCAAGAGTAAGAACAGAGGCAATAGCAATATAAATATATAACAATATAGCTGGCCTAAAAAGAGAAACATATCTAGACCTATAAATATATACTTGAATAAGAGTACTAGGACTACCACTAGTTCAAACAAGAATACAAATATATCTAAGCCTATAAACAAGAAATCCAATAGTAGTAATTTTATACCAACTCTTAAGGTTAGTAAAGAAGAAATAAAATTGCTTTTAATAGAAGTCATAAAGCAAATTTCAAAAAAAAGCTAAATCAAAAAGAAAAAAAATATATGTTATATCATATTGCTTATTAATTATATATAAAATTTGTTTTTATTAATAATTTGCATATATCTAACAATTCCAAACTTATTTTGCATCATTAGTTTAAGTTTACCAGTCAGTGAACTCTGCATAAACTATAAGATTTCTAATGTGAAATAGAGAACTATCATGCAAAAGCTTATTCAGTATCTTTTCTTCAAAGATCTATTCCCAATTTTAATAATAAAAATAATGGTATTGTTATGAAAATTCTAGAGAATTTCAATCTTTACAAAAATAATGAATACAGTAAGATTTAAGCTATAGTAATTTGATTTGTTATTAATAGTTTTAATAATTCTCTTTCTGGTTCACAAACTTATTCATGATTTATTTATACAGATTACTTATCAAATAACTATATTGCCCTCCTATATTTATGAGGTTTTTAAAAAAAAAATTTGATCATATATTTGAGAATGTTAAGTTCTCTATGAAAATGATCCCTTTTAAAGTAGTATACCTTTATCAAGATGCTATTCAGTATTTGAGACAAGATAATAGATTTATATATGATAAAGATCAGTTAGAAAAGTATATAAATCTTTTTATCAGCAACTATATCAAATAATCTCTATATTACTTGCTATTCAGCAAGAAACTATAGTTTATCAGAGTAGTGTTAAAATTATTAGCTTATTATATCTCTCTCATTGATGATCAATGCTATGTCACTCAATCGTGGCTTAGACGATCTTTGTTTGTATTGACCAATCATATTTTAGCATTAATAAATACACGCATATTGGCTTCATGAGCCAGTGCACTCTTTACTCCAAACACATATTCAAAGATCAATTTCAACAGGTTATGAGCCCCGAGCTGCTCGAATTGCAGCTCGACAACCTGAGATCTACGCAATCATAGCATCTATACAATCATAGCAATTACAACTGCAATTACAGTAAGCATTTATTTAACATTATAAACAACATGTCAAACAATGTGATAAACAATGCGACAAATGACACTGCAATAAAGCAATGCGATAAACAATATATAATGACATAACATTTAATGACACAACGAAATGGATAATCTATACATATTATCATTAGCAACAAGATTGACAAGATTGTAGTCTAAATCAAAAACAGACAACAGATATCAAACCCTTGATGACAATGAAGGATTAGATAGCAATCATTAGAGCAATATAGGATTTAGCCTCGATCAACAGGAACAGATGGCTACAATGATCAGAAATCAGAAAGATAAATTAGATATGCTAATAATCTTATTGAGTGAATTGATGGCAAAAATCAACAAAACAAATGCATTACCTAGCATGCCAACCAATCAGAATGCAGCTATAGAAGGTAACACGCTACAAATATAAATACAATCACTATCACTAACAATATCAATAAAGCTTAATGATCTGGCAAAGGAGTACCTGAGATCGATCAACAAATTCGATGGGTTAGGAGGTGCACCCAGATTATTTGATTACTTTGATACTATAGAGCAATTTATCACCAGCGCTGATCTATCAGTACAAAAGGAGGAAGTCAACGTAGCAATTAATAAAATTACAGGCAACGCTAGAATGTGGCTATGGAGGTATGTGAACACATCAGGAGAATTTGATTCGTGGAATGAGCTTAAAGAGGCTATGATACAAAAATATATACCAATGGAACAATTGTTATAAATGCGTGATAAGCTTGTGATGATGAAGCAAAAGAGATCAATCGAAGATTATAATGATACATTCAACTGGATTATGGTACAAATCGAAGATATGACTAACACAGAAGCTATACTGCAATATCTCCGGGGTCTAAGCCCCAAGTACCGGGAATTAATACTTATGCGGGAGAATATACCAACAATACTGGAGGCTTTATAACTCGCATGTATCAGATTTGATCTAGATAGTAAACAAAGATGCGACAAAGCTTATGTGACCGACTGAGGCAGCTACCGAGGTGGCTACTGAGGCAATTACCGAGGCGGTGATCATGGCAACCGAGGTGGAAGTACTGGACGAAGCTGAGGCTATAACAACGATAACGGAAACAATTGAGGAGGTCATCATAATGATAGAGGCGACTGAGGCAGCGATCGCAGAGCCCATCGAGGTGGGAATTTTTAGGGATATCCTTGAAAATATTATGTCTGTGAGGGAGAACATGGAATATTTCAATACAACAAATTCAACGATTGAGTAAAAACAGAAAAAGAAAAGGCTAAATCGAGAGCTGAAGCAAATCTGGTGATTGGCGCCATTATCGATTCAGGTGCCACACAATATATGTTCAACCAATGGGAGATTTTCGAAATGATGGCTGAGCATGACGGCTTGGTCACATGTGCAGAGAACAAGAAGCTATGCACGATGCACATTGGGATAATTGAGCTCGACGATGAGCTGAAATTACGGGATGTTTTATATGTACTGGAAATTACCAGAAATTTAATATCTGTATGGGTGTTGACATGTGATGGAAATGATATAACCTTCAAAAGCGACGGATCAGTAATTAAAATTGGCGTAGATCATAAAGAAATCAAAATTGGACAGGCCAATGGCGACTTATTTCATTTATCGACATCACCAGAGCTACTAGAAGCAAACATCGCCGATTCCAAGATTGATGACTATACATTATAGCATCACTGGCTAGGTCATCTGGGCTGAAATACTTTGCAATCAATCAACAAATTTATCACAGGGCTCGGAGATGTGCGGCTGTCAACTGGACAAATCGAAATATGTGCCAGGTGTGAACATGCAAAGTCATACTACAAGCCTTTCAGACACACAAAAAATCGATTAATGGAGCCTATCGGAAGGGTGTACTCAGATCTGTGCGGGCCGATACCTATGCCATCAGTCAATGGAGTGAAATATATATTAACATTCATTGATGATGCCACTCACTATGTCATAACATATTTTATTGACAACAAAAGTGATATATTTGATTGATTCTGGGCATTCAAGGCATTCGCCAAAATGCAATCGGGCCGAAAACTGAAGATTCTCCAGTCAGATGGAGGAGGAGAGTATGTAAACACTGAGATGTGCGAATTTTTAATCAAAAATGGAATTTATCATGAAATAATAACACCGGACATGCTGCAATAAAATGGTATCGCCAAACAATATAACTGGACATTGATGGAGTCGATCCGGGCCATTAAAATCACTGCCAACATACCTGACAAACTTTGGGCTGAACTTGCCGCAAGTGCTATATATTTATGCAACCGATTGCCAATGTGAGCCAATAAGGAGAGTGCTTCACCATTTGAATTATGGCATGGTCACAAACCTGATATCAGTAACTTACATGTCATATGGGCTGATGCATATATGCATATTCGCAAGGAAAAAAGGTCAAAACTAGCACCCCGATCCAAAAAGCTTAAAATGATTGGCTATCATAATGAAAAGAAAGCATACAGGCTCTGGGATCTAACCAATAGGAAGATAGAGATCAGCCGCAATGTCACATTTGATGAATCTATTATATTAAAATCTCCAACAATCATCAACCCAGAAGATTAAGAATATGTTATTGAAGCAATCATCGGAGAATGTAAGATTGATGAAAAAAGACAATATCTGGTAAAATAGCTAAGCTATGATAATGATGACGACAACACCTGGGAGCTAATCAAACAATTGATCAATACTGAAGCTCTACAAATTTGGCAAGATTGCATGCCAGAAGCTAATTTAATTGAATCGACCGATGACCCAATGACCTACAAGGAAGCAATTTCTCTGCCTGATACAAAGCTTTGGGAGAAAGTGATCAATCAAGAGCTTAAATCACTTAAGAATAATGACATATGGACGATTGTACCTGTAGTGCCTGTGGGATACAAGCCGATTGGATATAGATGGGTATTTAAAAAGAAGCTCAATACTGATAGATTGGTTGCCAGATACAAGGCAAGACTAGTTGCCAAGGGATATTCACAACAGCAAGGAATTGATTATGATGAAACATTTGCTCCTGTAGTGAAATTCACATCAATCAGAGTACTTTTATTGATCGGTGCAACCCTAAACTTAGAAATTCACCAAATGGATGTAAAAACTGTATTCCTGAATAGTGATCTTGATGAGGAGATCTACATGATGGTACCTGAAGGAATTGACCAATCAGAGCTGTCACCGAGAGCTGTATGTAAGCTAAATCGATCATTGTATAGACTAAAGCAATCACCTCGTATATGGAATCAGAAGATCGACAACTACCTCAGCCAATCAAATTTTACAAAACTACAATCGGATCATAGCATTTATCTAAGAGGAAGACAAAATGATCAATCGCTGATAATTATTGCCATATATGTCGATAATCTATTAATTCTGGCTGATTTGATGGAAACGATGAACAAATTCAAGGTGGAACTTAGCAACGCATTTGATATGACAGACTGTAGCAAAATTAAACATTTTTTGGGTATTTGAGTTATGTGCAATCGAAAAACACACACAATCACAATTGATCAAAGTTACTTCGCTAATCAAATCATTACAAGGTTTAACATGATAGATGCCAAGCCAATCAGTACACCCCTTGATCCATCCATTCAACTCAAAGCTGAAGGGGGAAAATCCATAGACCAAAATCTATTCAGACAAATGATTGGTAGCATAATGTACCTGATGATCGGGACAAGACCTAATTTAGCTGCTGCTGTCAGCATCATCAGTTAATTTTTGGCCAATCCAATGCAAGAACATCACTATGCCCTCAAACAATTATTAAGATATATTAAAGGAACAGCCAATTATAAGCTGTGCCTTAGATACAATTAGGATCTAAGACTGATTGGTTTCAGTGATGCCAACTGGGGAGGAGACATTAATATATGACGATCAACCACAGGTTATATTTTCAACCTATCAGGAGAAGCCATCAGCTGGTCAAGCAAGCACCAACCAACTGTTGCTCTATCAACAACTAAAGCAGAATATATAGCATTAGTACATATGACGAAAGAAGCCATTTGGCTATGCACCCTATTGGATGAGCTAAGATATTTACCGAATTGTACAACAACCTTATTTGAAGACAACCAATTAGCAATCACTCTCGCCAAAAATCCAATTAATCATGCTTGATCAAAGTATATTGACATTCAGCACCACTTTATTCAAGAGAAAGTTGAATCAAAGGTAATAGATATTATTTACATAGCGATAGATGAAATGATCGCCGATGCATTAACTAAGCCACTTGTGAGACCCAGACTTGAAATGTTGATCGCAAAAATGGGCTTACGTAACTAACTTTTTTTAAAAAAACTTTTATTTCCTTTATCATATCATTCTTATCACTCAAGTAGTATTTTACATATAGTTATTTGCAGTAAATGTACTTCATGGATGCCATTCATGATATACAGTTGAACATTTTATTTTTTATTTTTATTTTTTTTTTTATTGAGATATATCAAGTAGGAGGAGTATTGAAATTATTAGCTTATTATATCTCTCTTATTGACGATCAATGCTACATCACTCAATTGTGGCTTAGACGATCTTTGTTTGTATCGACTAATCATATTTTAGCATTAATAAATATACACATATTGGCTTCATGAGCCAGTGTACTCTTTACTCCAAACACACATTCGAAGATCAATTTCAACAAGTAGTAGAGTCTAGTAAGAATATCAATCATTATATACTTGCAGTTATTACTATATTTGTAAGTATTTTTCTACCAACATTTTTAATATTTTATAAAAACTTATTTCATAAACTCTTTTCTAATTATATCTTTATTTTTTCTGATTATATATCTAGCTTGAATATGTTATATAGCTCAAATCTTATTTGCAAACTTTTAACAAGAAAAAATATAAGAAAATATATCTCAAATAGGTTGGAATGGTAAATAAGGTCAAAGATTATATCACTTCAGCTCAGATTTAAGACTTAGCTCAGAAGTTTAAATTCAGAAACTCTGAGTAATAATCTGATGACAACAACATTGATAAATTGCCTTTAAAGATTCCTAACATACCCTTGGAGCTGAATTTGGTACCACCTAGAACAATAGAGGAAAGAAATAATGGCAATGATAGGAAGTAATAGAATCATTTAGAATAATTCAAAAAAAAGTAGTTCTATGTACATAGTAATATCAAATAGAAATATATAGTAAAATATTAGTACAACAAGTAATAAAATAAAATTATTCATATCTATATCTTTTTTATAATCTGTTCTAATATTGTTTATATAACTGTTCTGTTTGTGAATAGTTAGTTTGTAGTCTATGACTAGTATTTATACTTATAGATATATTCATTTAGTTTGCTAATTTTAATTCATAGTTTGGGACTAGCATTTGTACTTGTAAATATTTAGTTTGCCAATAATAGTTTATAGTCTATAACTAGTATCCATACTTGTATAATAGTTCATATTACTGTTTAGTTACTGTTTGGTTGCTGTTTACAATTGAATATGCAAACAGGCTAGAATAAGCATAAATAACTTTAGAATACCTATAAAACTAAAACTATTTTCCTGATATAGTATTTATACTTATAGCCTTAATAGCTTTAACAGCTTTAATAGTTTTAATAGTCTTAATAGCTTAGATAGCTCTAATAGTACTAATAACTTTATTAACTCTAACAACTTTAACAGCTCTAACAGCTCTAATAGCTCTAATAGCTCTAATAGCTTTAACAGCCTTAATAGCTTTAACAATTATAAAAAAAAAACTACTTATAATAGAAAGATTTCAAGATAAATTCTTTATTTTATTATAAATATTAAAAGAAAAAAATAACTAACTTAATAAAAAAGATGTAATATAATATAATAGCAAGC
>RBNK01002608.1:0-10491 GCA_003990785.1 Endogone sp. FLAS-F59071 | reverse complement strand
TTTTTTTTTGTGTTGCATTTCGGGAGTTAAGAGCTTGCGTTCGCGAGCTCTCTTTATTTGCTTTGTTTGCTTGCTTCGTTTGGTTCGTTTGGTTCGTTTGGTTCGTTTGGTTCATTTGCTTCGTTTGCTTCGTTTTCTTTGTTTGCTTCGTTTGCTTTGTTTGCTTTATTTGCTTGCTTTTTTTTCATCGTAACCTTTTTTTCGTCGTAACCTTTTTTTCGTCGTAACCTTTTTTTTCGTCGTAGCCTTTTTTTTCGTCGTAGCCTTTTTTTTCGCCGTAACCTTTTTTTTCATAGTAACATTTTTTTTGTCGTTGCCTTTTTTTTTCGTCGTAACCTTTTTTTTTTGTCATAACCTTTTTTTCGGTCGTAACCTTTTTTTTCGTCGTAGCCTTTTTTCATAACCTCTTTTTTCGCCGTAACCTTTTTTTTCGTCGTAGCCTTTTTTTTCGCCGTAACCTTTTTTTCATCGTAACCTTTGCAATTTTTTTTTTTTAAAAAAAGTCGTAATAAAATTTCATTATACATTTTGCATTCATTTTTACGTTACTCTACATTACTTCTATGAGCGTTCTATCAATGTTCTGAAAAGCGTACACATCTAGCTCAAATGTTCTACGTTTCTAGCTCAAACATTTTAAAACATAGCTAGAACATATGGGTAATTATTTTTGAAGGCGGACCAATTTTTTTTACCAGATATCATAGGACACCTCATAATAACACTGACCAGCTGATATATTAATTTTCTACTTCCTTTTTTTAAATAAAAAAAAAATGTTTGGGGTGATTATTTCTTTTCTTTTTTTTTCTTTTTTTTTTTTTTTGTGGTTATGCATTTTATATGCATTTCGGGAGTTACAGTGCGGGAAACCTAAAGACCTCACTAAATTTTAAAGTATAGAGTGATAAAAAAATTAGGATAGTACCATCGCCATTGTATACAACTGTCCAGGAGGGACCATACAATGCACCAACATTTTGGGCAGAAATCAAGGTGGGAGAATTTACTGGGTTTGGCCAGGGAAGTAAGAAGATCGATGCAGAGAATAATGTGGCAAAAGACGCGATATATTATTTGTGTGGGGAACGTGTGAAATAATATCTTTATTGTTGGTGGCATATAATGTATTAAGATATATTGTTCAAATAAATTGTTATGAAAGAAAAAAAAAAAACCCATGTCCAAAGAAATATCATTTACTCCATTCGCGACCTCCATACAAGGATTTTCCAACACTTTGAAATTGTACCATTACCTACCTGGTAGCATCTTTTAGCTCCGAGGATCGATTACCCATTCAAATCTGTCAAGAGGTAGATAGACTTCGTCTATCTCTATATCTCTAACCCCGTTGGCCAGTCCCAAGCCAAAGCGGACTTTCTGGGCGACAAGCTATCGAGCAAATCGAGAAGTTGGTCTCGCAACTGTGTTACTGAACGGAGGCTTGGCTGCACCCTTAAACTGAATATTATTATTAAGTCGTTCACTCAATCGTTCCCCTGACCGCTTCGTCACAATACACAATAACACCATGGGTCAAGCCATCTCCAAACGCGCCAGGAGGCAAGCCAAGATGCCCGCCGAGGACCAAATGAACCCGAGCCAGGGCCAGAAGCCCGACACTGACGGTACTATACCCGAGGGCTTCAAGTATATTGACAATCGCTTATTCTCGACGAAAGGCAACCCTGCCTAGTAAGTTTGCGTCAGTTCTGAGAATTGACTCTGCCATAATCTAGGAAAGTTTTTAGACAATTTTCTATATTTTTATAGCGCTTTGCCCAACGACGATATCGAGTTCGAGAGGCTCAATGCGCAGCACTACCAGATCCGCTTCTCGTTGCAAGGTAACCAGAAGGCGCCCGTGCACAATGAGCTCAAGCGAGGGATCAAGGTGCTCGACACTGGGTGCGGAACGGGGATCTGGTCGATCGAGATGGCTCGCGAGTATTCCAACAGCGAATTTTTGGCGGTAGACCTATTGGACGTGTTCAAGGACTCAATCAAGAACGCGCCCCCGAACGTAAGGTTCCAGATCGCAAACACACTCGAGCTCCCCTTCGAGGACAACAGCTTTGACTACGTTTTTCAGAGGGCACAGGCGGTGTGCTTCCGGGACAAAGAGTGGCCGGTCGTCATTAAGGAACTGGTCCGAGTGACGAAGCCTGGAGGATGGGTGGAGTTGAGTAAGATATCAGTTCAGATTTGGCACTTTCGAAGAAGACAGCGTTGTGTGAATAGTTCAGAGTTTGATTTTTTATATTTTAATTGACATCGACATCTTTTAAAAACCCAGTTGATAGTGATTCATGGCCCAAGAGCGCTGGTCCGTGCATGACCGAATTTTACAATGGATGTAAGTTGTATGGATCTTTTATAATCGACATTCAATTGGCGACTATTTCATTATCTCACAATATCATATGTATCGGCCCCTCTAATAAGTGCACCAAATGATGAAAATGCGCGACGTCGATCCTCAGATCATCCTTTCTCTGCCCGGGATGCTCAAGTCAGCGGGCCTGGAGGAAATGGAGCACATGCAGTGCTCTATTCCGATCGGGTGGGGCTCGGCGGATATCGCCACGATGACGGCCAAGGTATGCCCGTTAAAGGTTTATTTACATATCTAATAGTTTTTAGTTTCCCGAAGAACTATCTTCATAATCACGCTTCTTATGAATCTTGTCTCTCTTGACCAAAGAACGTAGAAATCAGCATGCAGTCCTTTAAAGCACAGATGGCTATAGCTCTCGCTATATCAGAAGAAGAATACGCAACCATGCTGAGGGAGACTCCCTCCGAGTTTGCAAAGTACAAGCCGTTTTGGAATTTGGAGGTCATGTATGGCCGGAAACCCGCAAGCGTGACCACTGAGTAACCAATACCTCGGAAGGAATTATGCTACAGAGTTTCATCTAGGAGCGAATAAGTAGTTGTGGCAGTAAACTAGAAATGTGTGGCGATTTAGAACTGGTTTACAGCAAGCATTAACTAATCCAGAAAACAATTTTCTAACAAATGGTATAGTCAATTTAGAAACTAATGCTAATCATACGTATATCCAATGTATAAGCTATAATGTGTAACAACTGTACAAGCTGCAATAAAGACCATTTATTTTTATTTAAAATCCTTCATTGAAATCATTCCAAAGTTTTAGAATTTTGTTCCTTAAGAAATCAAGTTAGTTATTCAAGCAAATAGATACACACAGAGAAAGAAATCTTTACAACATGGCCGCAGACACATTTGAGAACCATAGCAGAAAGACTTCCACGAGTGGGAACTCTATCCAAATAAGGAAGATAATTACCAAGAAACTCGGATCACAGTGTTAATTATCTCATGGTATCATTTATTGTGCACTGTTTGAATAGCATGTCAAAGAAAAACTTCCTAATGACAGCTGGATTGTGCAATTTGTATTACTTATGGCTTGTGAGGCTTGCAGGATTGTATGACTTGCACAGGTTCGGCGCCTTAACCTCAGTTCATCCCGCATTACCAAGTTCTGCTTACCACATTAAGATATCCTGGTTCAATTAAGCAACCAAAACTTATGGCTTGCAGGATTGTACTACTGGGCAGGTTACAACTTGCACGACTTGCAGGATTGTACAACATGAATAGCTTACGGCTTGCATGGCTTCAGGTTTGCATAACGTATGCGGTTTATGCTTTCAGTTTTTGGTTTTCAGCTAGCCGTTTGGAAAATGATAATATATTACAATTATATAAAGCAGTGTGTCAGCATCTTCAAAGTAACTCTTCTGTAACAACCAACTATGCGTTCTTCCTCTTCGTTATTCTTCATAACCTGAAAGAAGTATGGATGCAACATTAATGAATCTATTATTTTCAATGCTTTACGAAATTCCTTCAGCTTTAAAACACCATCCGGAGCATGTCATCAATTGATGTTTCATCATATCAATGTAATTCACTAACTAGTTCCGCAATTAATGCAGTTCTACCATTCATCTACTTACGGAAGTAAGTCTCTAGCTCAAGTTCAGAATTCTTATAGAAGAGAAATAGCAAAAACAGCCAGCGTTCCAAGTATTTAAGTCGGACACGAAGATCTATTGCATTTTTCGGATCCTGATCATATTTAATTAATGATACCATCATAGTTTTCTATAAAACTGTCAGCCATACAATTAACATTATTTGCAAGAATGTAGAAGTTAGGATCATTGAAGTAAGGTTGAAGAGCAGAACTGGGGTCCATACATGAGGTATATACAACAAAATGTTTCTTTGCTAGAGTAATTACTGTTGCAGTCTTTCCAGAATCTGATCGATCAACCATTGCAATCATATAGTTATAAGTATTCACCTTGCCTTTGCTGAACGCTCGGACATCCTAGCAGGCACAGAGGCCACGCTCGGCAAGAGTGGAGACGAGAGTGGCGCAAGCAGAATGTGCTCAATGGACTGGGAGGCATGGGAAAGACTCAACTAATGTTACCTCCACTGTACCGAGTATGATCACTTTTTCTGGCTGGAGGTTGATAGTTGGAGTACAACTATCAAGTCATTTCGCAAACTGGCTATCAAACTGGGAATTGACGAAGAAAGCACGAAGGGAGAAGACTCGGAAGAAGATCATCGATTGGGTTTACTCTTCTTTAATAACAGCGGCTACGATGAGACGGTCAAGAAACTATTGGAGTTTTTGCTGTGTATTGGAGGCAACATCATCCTGAACACATACGCCCATCCCCCTGAAAAGGGCGACGATGAATCGTGTTGGCAAAATGCAAGAGCTGGAAGCAATTGTTCTGCTATTTGGTGTTCCTTCAATGGATTCGATCAATCAGACAAGCGCAAAATTCGATAGTGCCAAAGAAATCGTCGCCGAGCTCGACTACATGCTACCTCGCACGTGCTTATGTCAATAACACATTGACTTCCTTCGTGAAATACCTAGTCATGCTTAAAGACAATAAAGAACACCAAATTGTTTAATTATGGTGACGAAAAAAAGATGCAGGTCGATAAGCACACCATCACGACAGTCTGGCAACTCTCTTTTGAATGCATTCGATCCTAAATTCCATTGCAGTGCAACTCTTGGCCTTTTTTCATCTGGAAAACATTCCCACATGTATTTTCCAACAACAAGACTTAGTTATAGAGCTTGTAATATGCAGTAATAGTCATGTGAAGCCGTTAGAAAAGCTATTGTTCTGCTTGTTAGATTTTCATTTGTAACCCACACAACGGGAAATAAGGACTCAGAGAGCGATCTGCTGACGGTCCACTGCCTCGTTCAGAAGGTTATGACGTTATGGATAGTGAACTAAGACTACGCCGAGCTAGGGTTCCTAGGAATCAAATTGAATCGAGAATCGAACTGAGATCGTCCACAAAAGATCAAAGTCGATCCAAGGAAAGATCTACTTCGATTTTTTGTGGACGATCTCGGTTCGATCTCGGTTCGATTCTCGATTCTTGATTCTCCGTGGCATTCTCGCATTCTCGCATCGCACAACCGTAATTTGCACAACCATAACTCGCGAAACTATGGTATTCTCGCTCAACAATGGTATTCTCGCGCAACCGTGGTATTCTAGCGCAACCATGGCATTCTTACTCAACCATGGCATTCTCGCTCAACCATGGCAACCATAGCATTCTCACGCAACCTCGGCTCGCGCACCGTAACTCGCAACCGTGGCATTCTCGTGCAACCGTGGCTTTCCCACGTAACTGCCGCCTTCGCACGTGTGTAGGCGTAAACAAAATATTTGGGTCAGGGTGAGAGAGTTGGGTTGGGCCGGGTCCGGGTTGCAGAACAATAATTTGATCAGAACCGAAGAACGAACCGAGATCGAACCGAGACCAAAGTGAATCGAACCCGTCAATGATCCAAATTTTCGATTCGATTCGATTCGATTCGACAAAAGATCGAATCGATAGGAACCCTACGCTGGGCTAACAATCTTGCCACCGCACTCAACAGGAAACTCAGTATGATTTCATTTCCATATATTTCTCACACGAGGATTATGAATTCCTATCTTTCCCACACATGTCATTTTGTCAGACTGCTCGGCAGAAATCGCTCGTATCAAATGACCTCAGCGAGCCGTTGATCCGAGTAATTTGGTATCTACCCCATATTTTGGTATCGATGAACTCATGCAATTTTCCACCCGAGTTTCGGGAGCAGCGTGTGCACGAACTCATTGAACATTTGTGCTCCCACCCGACATTTCTTGATCCGGAGATATAAACCCATTAAACTAAATTGCATATGACGCGTCTTTTGTATTTGAAACGCGGGTTTGTGTAAAAATGCGTAACGGCCAAAGTCTATTTTCATTTTTTTTTTTTTATCTAACGAGCAACAGGTACAAAATACTGACAAACTCAGGTGGTGGTTTTCTTAATTATCTAACTAGATGCCAATGCTCATTTTTGCTCCTTTTTCTCAATTTTTTTTTTTTTTTCTCTCTCTCTCTATTAATATACATATATAAATGTTTGATTGGTATTCATTCGGGCCTTTGGATGCACGTGCCGTAATGTCTTGCCCATTTTTATATTCGAATATGTAAGGTCAAAATCGGTTTTTGGAGAGCAGTGCGGTGTCACAGCATTGCCGTCAAGAAACTACCCACAAGCCAGGACGCTTGCAGTAGTTGTGTCTGAGGATTTTGTGGTTCCTGTAGTTAATGGCAACAAGTCTGTTCTATCATTACCTTTATACAAACTCGTAGTCGGCGCAAAAGATATTGGCGCAGAGCGTTCATGAATTAGTTGTAGTCTCTTTGAAGTACAAAATGTCGACACAGGAAATTGTAAAATTGCCCATAATTGAGAGTGAGGCGCACCCAAGGTGTCATTTTCGTTTTTTCCCATGATTTGCTTTATGAGCTTTTTCTGTCAAATCGAGGTTAGTGTGAGTCAAATAAAACGAGTTAATCGTTCAGTCATCTCGGAGCTTGTGTTGTGGCACAGCACAAACAATGGAATAATCCAATCCTTCGTTTGAAACGTTCTATTTGATGCCATCAATAACTAGATATAACCGGTTTGCATCAGAGAAGACTCCCATTCTGCCGCGCCCAACAATAATACTGCAGATGGTCAGGGTCCAAATTAAGTATTTCGAGTCCCTTATCTATTTGAGTGCTTCCAAGTTCCGGCCACCGCTCTCTTTGGTAATTACTCGTCCATATTCTTTTCTTGGCACGTGAACAAGCCGGTATTCGAGGTATTTAACCCACTCGGAACTCCTCGCTCTCAAACCTATCTGCCGCTTCTTAATCAACAAAGATGGACGACAAAACCATTTACAAACCCTTGCCTTTGGTTGAAACCTCTAGTACCCATGTGGCTTCCCTAAACTCTGAACTAGTCACTACTCAAGACTCTCAATGTCTTGCTCTGCCACAAACCGCACTAAATAATAGTACCATCGAGGCAAGCGAGAACGCCATGGCTTTTGGATCATTCAACGTAACTGGTGCAGCTGGAGTCACAACCCATGTTGGCCATATCAATCATGTCAGTCATATTTACTACGCCCCCTCGCATGATCATATCGCCCCGCCACGCTTGCTAAATATGCTTATCCCGACGACACCGATTTCCGGGCCTGCAGAACTGTGTTTTGATGTCACTCTAGACGAGATCAATGCCATTCCCGAAGAGCAACGGGAAGTAATCACATCGGCGATGGAATCTTACAAAACCGGCAATGTCGTGTGGGCCTTCGAGCTTCTTAGTAACCCCAAATACTCCCAGATGGCCCTCGCGCAACGTATTCTTGGGCATTGCCAAATTGCTAGGGACTTTAAGGTGGAAGCTTTTAACTACTTCAGAATTTCGGCAGAGAAAGGCGATAACAAGGCGGAATTCTACGTTGGCTGGTGCTTTGAACATCCTTATGGAACTAATCTCAGTAAAGATTCGGCTTTCTTGTGGTACACTAAATCAGCTCAACAACGCAACCCTAAAGCATTAAAGACATTGAGAAACATTGAGTGGCTCGAACACATGTACAAGGGTATTAAAGATAGCACTGACATCCAATCGACAGTTGGCTGGTTTCGTGAGGTCTTCAAATCCGGAGAGTCCGACGAATTCATCAATGCTATCAAAAAGTCTGCCAATGATGGAGTCACTTGCGCCCAGAACCTCTTAGCATGGATCGACTATTTCAACGATTCGAACCAGAATAACGAGGATTTAGACGAGCTTGTCCTATCCGCACTTGATGGTCACAAACTGGCTCAATTCGAGTTACAGAAGCGCGTCGTTTCATCACTAGCAATCGACGTTATCTGCTACCAACAGGTCAGTGTGGAAATAGTTGATTTAATTTTGTCTTGCCGCCAAGATTCTATATCTCATCTATTGAACTATTTGTAGGAAATTTACCAACGTTGGTGCGGGAGACTTACAAGAGCGAATACCACCCCAGAGACCTCTGGAACTCCCGAAGACAATGCCAAAATATTCCGTTTGCTCAAGTCAGCCAAAACGGAATCAGCGTTTTCTCGACGACTTCTCGGTATCTGCTACGCGTACGGCATCGGCACCGAAAAATCCAACGCCGAAGCGCTCGATTCCTTCAAAATGGCAGCCAACGATGGCGATGATCTCGCCCAGCAGCATCTGGAGTTTTGGGACGCAAAAAAGAAGGCGGAAACCGGAGACGCCGACATGGCCTACCTACTTTACTGGTACTACAAGAAAGGTGAAGGAGTTAATATCAACCTCAGCAAGGCGTTCCGTTGGGTTTGGCTCTCCGCCGAGGGAGGCAATTTCGAGGCTCTGAACGCACTTGGAAATTGTTACGAAAATGGGGAGGGTACCAAAGTAGACTTGGGGCTGGCGGTGATTTGTTACAGGAGAGCTTCACCTCAAAGCAATTGTGCGATGTACAATCTCGGGACGGCCTACGAGAATGGTAAAGGTGTGAAGACAGATTTTGGCGAGGCTGTTAAATGGTACAAGGAAGCCGCCGAATCCGGTAATACTGGTGCACAGTTTTTGCTCGGAAACCTCTACAACGATGGCCAAGGCGTGCCCCAAGACTACAAGTTAGCTCAAGAATGGTACATGAAGGCAGCCGCAGCTCAACACCCCAAGGCAACGTACTGCTTGGCGATGACTTACCTACATGGCAAAATTGGTTACATAGACCTCACCGAGGCGGAAAAATGGCTCAATAAGGCTGCCAGACTTGGAGACCAATCCGCGGTGAATCGCTTGAAAGAAATACCACTTCGTCACCTCGAACCCCTTAAAATCCTTGCTGAGTGCTTCCTGACTCCCAGTGCATTTAAGAAACTGAACTCGATCGTATCCAGGGGCAACCCACCCCCCTAGGCAGCAGTAGCGTTGTAAGATAGTTCCACAGCTCTGAGTAATTGTATCCCCTCGTTCATTCTTCAACTTTTTTATGTTCGTGCGTGCCTTCAACTTTGTCATGTACTATTTGAGGCCAGAGCAAAAGCCAGAGCCTACCTTTTTACGCCTTTTGTTTATTCCTCTTAATAAAGATATGAAGTATTTCAGTGACAAATAGATTGTTATAACGGAAAGGGTTACGGAGCATTAAAAGTACCCGTTGATTTGGCGACAGCTATGTAGATCGGTTGACTCTAAAACAAGTGCTGTTAAAGTAAATATTTCAATTAATTACTTAATATTATAAAATGATATGTTTACTAATGTGACGGCCGACCCTCAACTTGACTGATTTTCACGAATTTAGTACTACGCTCAATTTGTAGTTACTGTGACCCCTGCCCCTTCCATATTTAGTTAGTGTCGTTTTTAGCAACCAATCTCATTTTTATTGACAAAATATTATTTGCAGTTATTGAGTTAAACTTGTAGCAAAGCCTTTATTATTTTGTTTATTTAGCTCTATCAATTTTGTATAAATACCCTCTCTATTTCTATCCAAATAAAATCAGTTTGCATAGAGTCTTGGAATATCTCAATATCGGTCATAGTAAAGCTTGGGGAGCACAGCACGAAGCTGTAGTAAGGATACACAAAGGGAGATATCACATCTGACACTCTGAGCATTCTCAATGAATGAATGAATGACCAGTTATTAGTATATTTGTTACATTTTGGTACCGACTGGTACAAGAGTTATTGAAAGACTAATTCTCACATCCTTATTTAAGCAGGACCAAACTACCCCTTCAAGTAATGACAGCATACTCATAGTGGAAGACAGCATCATTCAAAATAGACCACTGAAGGATACCTCTACTTTTTATATAAAGAAGATTACTGAACAGTTCCAGCTCTGAGAAAAAAGAATTTATTACACCCGACCCTTCAGATGGTAACTATAGCAAGATAAGAGAATCTATTGCCTCCCTTACAGTATATGACAGATTATCATCAGATGATGAATCAGTAATCGATTTCAGTAATGATCTACAAGCATTATTTTATGAATTATCCAATAATAAAACAGATGATGAACTAGAAAACAATATATAC
>RBNK01002607.1:0-10495 GCA_003990785.1 Endogone sp. FLAS-F59071 | reverse complement strand
CAGGTACCGTCATGTAGATCTCTTCATCAAGATCGCCATTCAGGAATGCAGTTTTTACGTCCATTTGGTGAATTTCTAAGTTTAAGGTTGCTCCGATCGATAAAAGTACCCTAATCGACATGAACTTTGCCACAGGAGCAAATGTTTCATCGTAATCAATTCCTTGCTGTTGTGAATATCCCTTGGCCACTAATCTCGCCTTGTACCTGGCAACCGATCCATCAGTGTTGAGTTTCTTTTTAAATACCCATCTGCATCCAATCGGCTTGTGTCCCGCAGGCACCTTAGGTACAATCGTCCATGTGTCATTATTCTTAAGTGATTTAAGCTCTTGATTGATCGCTTCCTCCCAAAGCTTTGCGTCAGGCAGAGAAATTGCCTCCTTGTAGGTCATTGGGTCATCGGTCGATTCAATTAAATTAGCTTCTAACATCCGATCTTGCCAAATTTGTAGAGCTTCAGTATTGATCAATTGTTCGATTGGCTCCCAGGTGTTGTCGTCATCATCATAGCCTAGCCATTTAACTAGATATTCCCTTTTTTCATCAATCTTGCGTTCTCCGATGATCGCTTTGATGATATATTCTCGATCTTCTGGGTTGACAATTGTTGGGGATTTTAATATAATAGATTCATCGAATGTGACGTCGCGGCTGATCTCTATCCTCCTATTGGTTGGATCCCAGAGTCTGTACACCTTCTTTTCATCGTGATAGCCAATCATTTTAAGCTTTTTGGATTGGGGTACCAGTTTTGACCTTTTTCCCTTGCGAATATGCATATATGCGTCAGCCTATATGACGTGCAAGTTACTGATATCAGGCTTGTGACCATGCCATAATTCAAATGGTGAAGCACTCTCCTTATTAGCTTGCATTGGCAATCGGTTGCGTAAATATGTAGCACTTGCGGCAAGTTCCGCCCAAAGTTTGTCAGGTATGCTGGCAGTAATTTTAACTGCTCGGATTGACTCCATCAATGTCCAGTTATATCGTTTGGCTATACCGTTTTGTTGCGGCGTGTCCGGTGTCATCATTTCATAATGAATTCTGTGTTTGATTAAAAATTCACACATCTCGGTGTTTACATACTCTCCTCCTCCATCTGATCGGAGAATCTTGAGTTTTCGGCTCGATTGCATCTCGGCAAATGCCTTAAATGTCTGGAATCGATCAAATGTATCACTTTTGTTGTCAATAAAATATGTTGTGACGTAGCAAGTGGTGTCATTGATGAAAGTTAATATATATTTTGCTCTATTGACTGATGGCGTGGGCATCGGCCCGCACAGATCTGTATGCACCCTTCCGATAAGCTCCATCGATCGATTTTTCGCATGTCCGAATGGCTTGCGGTGCGACTTTGCGTGTTCACACCTGGTGCATATTTCGATTTGTCCGGTTGACAGCTGTACATCTCCGAGCCCTGTGACAAATTTATTGATTGATTGCAGAGTATTTTGGCCCAGATGGCCTAGTCGGTAATGCCATAATATATAGTCATCGATCTTGGAATCGGTGATATTTGTAATCTTGGAATCAGTGATGTTTGCTTCTAGCTCTAGCTCTGATGTCGATAAATGAAATAGGTCACCATCGGCTTGTCCGATTTTAATTTCTTCATGATCCGCGCCAATTTTAATTACTGATCCGTCGCTCTTGAAGGTTATGTCATTTCCGTTATATGTCAATGCCCATACAGATATTAAATTTCTGGCGATCTCCAGTATATATAAGACGTCCCGTAATTTCAGCTCGTCGTCGAGCTCAATTGTCTCAACGTGCATCACGCGTAATTTCTCATTCCCTGCATACGTGACCAAGCCGTCGTGCTCAGCCACCATCTCGAAAAGCTCCAATTGGTTGAACATATGTTGCGTGGCACCCGAATCGATAATAGCGCCAATTGCCAGATTTGCTTCGGCTCTTGGTTTAGCTTTTTCTTTTTCTGTTTTTACCCAATCGTTGAATTTGTTGTATTAAAATATTCCGTGTTCTCCCTTACAGACATAACATTTCCAAGGGTGTCCCTGAAAATTCCCACCTCGATTGGCTCTGCGATCACTGCCTCAGTCACCTCTGTCATTATGACCTCCTCAATTGTTTCCGTTATCGTTATTATAGCCTCGGCTTCGTCCGGCGCTTTCGCCTCGATTGTCGTGACCACCGCCTTGGTAGCCGCCTCGGTCGCCGCCTCGGTATCCACCTCGGTCGCCGCCTCGGTAGCCACCTCGGTCTGTCGCATAGGCTTCATCGCACCTTTGTTTATTATCCGGATCGAACCTGATGCATGCGAGTTGTAAAGCCTCCAGTGTTGTTGGCATATTCTCCTGCGCAAGTATTAATTCCCGGTACCTGGGGCTTAGACCCTGGAGATATTGCGGTATAGCTTCTGTATCAGTTATATCTTCGATTTGCGCCATAATTCGATTGAATGCGTCATTATAATCTTCGATCGATCCTTTTTGCTTCATCATCGCAAGCTTATCGCGCATTCGTAACAATTGTTCCATTGGTGCGTATTTTTGCATCATAGCCTCTTTAAGCTCATCCCATGAATCAAATTCTCCCAATGTGTTCACGTGCCTCTGTAACCATATTCTAGTGTTGCCTGTAATTTTACTGATCGCTGTGTTGACTTCCTCCTTTTATACTGATAGATTAGCACTGGTGATAAATTGCTCTACAGCATCAAAGTAATCGAACAATCTGGGTACGCCACCCAATCCATTGAATTTGTTGATCGATCTCAGGTACTCCTTCGCCAGATCGTTAAGCTTTGTTAATGTTGTTGGTGATGGTGATAGTTGTGGCATGTTGCCTTCTGTAGCTGCATTCTGATTGGTTGACGTACTAGGTGATGTGATTGTTTTGTCAATTTTTGCCATCAATTCGCCTATTAGGGTTGCAAGCGTGTCTAATTTATCTTCCTGATTTCTGATCATTGTAGCCATCTGTTCCTGTCAATCGAGGCTAAATGCAATATTGCTCTGATGGTTTCTATCCAATCCTTCGTCATCATCAAGAGTTTGATATCTGTTGTCTGTTTTTGATTTAGACCGCAATTTTGTCGATCTTGTTGCTGATAATGATGATGTATATAGATTGTCCATTTCGTTGTGTCGCATCGTTATGTATTTATTGCGTTGCTTTATCGTGGTGTTGTTTGTCGCATTGTTTATTGCTTTGTTTGACGTGTTATTTACAATTTTAAATAAACACTTACAGTAATTGCAGTTGTAATTGCGTAGATGATTGCGTAGATCTCAGGTTGTCGAGCTGCAATTCGAGTGGCTCGGGGCTCATAACCTGTTGAAATTTGATCTTTGAATGTGTGTTTGTTTGGAGTAAAGAGCATACTGGCTAATGAAGCCAATATGCGTGTATTTATTAATGCTAATTTATGATTGGTCGATACAAAACAAAGATCGTCTAAGCCACAATTGAGTGATGTATGATCGATCATTGATGTATCGATCATTGATAGGAGAGATATAATAAGCTAATAATTACAACAAATAGAACTATTGAGTCTCTTAAGCCAAATTATACTTTTTTTATAGTCTGTATGTAGAATAGTCCTTTCTATTTTGATTGTAATTTAGTCAACCATAATGATTCCACAATATTCTAATATATGAGAACTTGATCTCTAATATATAAGGAGGTTATATTTATTTTCTTATTTTAGTTTATCAGTTATCTCTTCTATACCTTGTTAATAAATATAAATATCTTCTTTGGATTAATTGTAATCTACTAATATCTTATATAATATAAGTTTATAAGTAGTTATTATATATTTTAATATCTTTTTCTAGATAGTAAAACTCTTAATTAGGTAATCTTCTATATACAAGCTCAAAGAGGCTGAACTTTATTAATATTGTGACAAATGTACTAAAAACCGGTCGTTTGTTCATTCGTTGAGAATGCTCAGAGTGTCAGATGCGATATCTCCCTTTGCGTATCCTTACTACAGCTAATCATGCTGTGCTCTTCAGGCTTTACTACGACTGATATTGAGATATTCCAAGACTCTGTGCAAACTGATTTTATTTAGATAGAAATAGAGGGGGTATTTATATAAAATTGATAGAACTGAATGAACAAAATAATAAAGACTTCGCTACAAGTATGACTCAATAACTGCGAATAACATTTCGTTAATAAAAATGAGATCGGTCGCTAAAAACTACGTTTGTCGCTGGTGGCGAGATCGCTCGCTAAAAATGACACTAACCAAAAATAGAAGGGTACAGGATGTTACGGTAACTCCTAAACCAAGCATAGTACAAAATTCATGAAAATCAGTCAAGTTGGGGGTTGGTCGTCACATCTGGGGGCTCAACTAGGAATGTCTCGTCCTTGAGACTAGATAAAAGCATAGTAATTTCATTCTCGATAACCTGACATATTTGAGCAATCTCCGCATATGTAAGTTTGACGATGTCAATGGTTTTTCCATAGAACTTGGATAAAATCCATTCGTATCCGAGAAAGAGCGCGTAGGTCCTGTCGGCTATATCTTTTTCAAATTTTGACAATGGCATCTCCTGTTTCTGTAAACGGCATCAAAGATGGCAAGCATGTCCTTGATGGAACCTGATTGTAACATCGGTTACTTGACTTTGATTACATAGCTATTCATGATACTGTCATGTCAGAATGAGGAGTTTTTCGGGGTCTTCCTCTTCGTCCAGAGGAACTAGGTCGATCGAGTCCGGCTCCCTCATCAGGGCCTCCTTGATCGCTTTCTCTACGGCCTTTCTGTGGTTGCGTCTGTTTGGCATTGTATATCTTGATTTTGCTCCGGTGGACTGGGGTGGGGAGAATAGAACCACTAAGTCTCCTGAGCCAAATTGTACTTTCTTTTATAGCTTGTACATAGTATGGACCTTCCCACTTCGGTTGTAATTTAGCCGACCATGATGATTCTACAATGTTTCAGTATACGAGGACTTGATCTCCGATATGCAAGGGGGTTGCATTCGCCTTCTTGTTCTGGTTCGTCCGTTGTCTCTCCTGCACCTTGTTGATGAACATGGATACCTTCTTTCAGATTAATTGTAGTCTGCTGATATCTCGTGTGATATAAGCCCACAAACGATCATCATATGTTCCATTGTCCTTTTCAGGGTGGTGGAATTCTCGCTTTGGCAATCTCCCATACACAAGCTCGAAGGGGCTGAACTTTGTTGATGCTTGGCGAATGGTTCGAACTGCAAAAAGAGCACTATCAAGATAATAGTCCCATGTTGCTTCTTGATCGATAATCTTTGCCAGGATATTCTTGACCATCTGGTTGGTGCGTTCGGTTTGACCATTTCTCTGCGGGTGGTATGATGTTGTTCGGATATGCTTGATATGGTAAGTTCGCTTGAGTTCCCTAATTAATTCATTCAGAAACTCCGTGCCTCGGTCGCTGGTTATTTCCTTTGGTACTCCATATCGGCAGATAATATCGGTGTGCAAGAACTTGGCCACTGTCTGTGCATCTGCATCTTCGACTGCTATCACCTCCGGATATTTTATAAAGAAGTCTACTGCTAAAATAATATATCTTTTTCCCATTAATGTTACTGGCATGGGTCCCATGACGTCTATTCCAATGTGTGAAAATGGCTCTGCCTTGATGGTTGCAGAAGCGGCTCGAGGCATATCTTTCGCTCTTGCTCGTTTTTGGCATGTGTCGCAATTTTGTACAAAGTTGATTACGTCGTCTTGTATTCCGGGCCACCATGCCGAATTCCTGAGTCGATATAAAGTATTGTCCTGGCCTACATGTCCAGATAACGGATGATTATGTGCTAGTGATAAAATGTTTGATACGTCCTTCTCCTGAATTACTAGAATAATGTGTCCCTCCTTTTTTCGATATAATAAATTGTCCTGAATTTTGTACTGCCTGCCGGTGGTTAATAAAATGTTCTTCGTCCAATCCTCCATATCTTCCCTAATTTCCCTCCTCATCAACCAAATCACCAGATCGTAGTACAGTGTTGCATTCATTGCTGTGCTCTGCCTTGGGCATCCAATAATGGCATTCTGCTAAGTGCATCGGTGTTTTGGTTTGTCTTTCCTTTTCTGAATTTCACCGTGAAATTGTATTCTTGAAGCGTCATGATTCACCATGCATACATCCCACTTGGATCGGGTCTGTTGAACAACCATTTAAGCGCCGAATGGTCCGTGATAACTTCGAAGTGTCGTCCGATGAGGTAATATCTGAACCACTTGACTGCCCATATGACCACAAGACACTCCAATTTGGTTGATTCGTAATTCTTTTCTGCGCCACGTGTTCCTCTGCTTGCGTAACAAATTACTCGTTCTAAGCCCTTAGTATCGTCTTGTGAGAGGATTGCTCCTACTCCTATTGCGCTTGCGTCGGTATAAAGCTTAAAAAGCTTCATCCAATTTGGTTTTGCTAGTACAGGTGCAGTTGCCAGAGCCTTCTTTAATGCGTTGAGTGCTTCTTGTTCGAGTTCGCTTTATTCTTCGTCAATTTCTACCCAATTGTAGCTTTTTGTAAGGGTTGCATACAGTGGTTCGGCTAAGCTTGCGAAATTGTGTATGTATCGTCGGTAGTACGAGGCTAGTCCCAGAAAGGCGTGCATCTCTGTTCAATTGGTAGGTTTCTTGAACTTGGTAACAGCTTCCACTTTGGCTGGGTCGGTTCGGATTCCTTCTTTGTCGATGATATGTCTAAGCATCATAACCTTTTCCGCAGCGAATGTACACTTCTTTGGTTTCAAATAAAGGCCTTCAGTTCTCATTCGGTTGAATACCTCACATAATGCCTTGATGTGGTCCAGGAATGTTACCATGAATATCATAATGTCGTTAATGTATACCAATAACGTTTTTCTGACGAGATCTCCGAATATTTTGGTCATCATTTTCTGGAAGCTGGCTGGGGCATTCTTGAGTCCGAACGGCATTCGTAGATATTTCCAATGGCCTTGCGGTATTACAAAGGAAGCGATCTCTTGCGATTCTTCATCGAGTCCCATTTGATAATATCCACTAGTCATATCGAGAGTTGTGTAGAGGCTTGCATGAACTGGTATCTTTGAAAAAGTATCGTTAATTCTTAGTATTGGGAAGGCGTCTCCTTTAGTGATGTCATTCAGTTTCCTAAAGTCGGTACACATTCTTAGAGCAAAGGTTCCGGCTTCCAATCCTTTTTTGGGTGTAATGACATTTGGAAATCCCTATAGGCTGTCTGTTTCAGCTGCCATTCCTCCTTTGACCATATCGTCGATTTCTTTTTGCTGCCATTCGATATATGCCGGTGGTGTTTGGTATGGTGCACATTTGATCGGGGGGTGCCCTTGGACATTGATGTGATGAAAATGCTTTGGCGGTTTCAGATTGATCTCCTTGAAGGTTGTCGCGAATATGTCAGAGTACTCATCGGTAAGCTCTTGCAACTCCTTCTTTTCTTTCTCGCCAAGCTGTTCTCCGAAAGTGTACGCCTTCTTATTCGCTGTTTTTGGTACATGCTTGAGTTCCATTATGATTTTTGCAATATTCATTCCGGTAGATTCAAACCCTTTGTCTCCTCTAGTCATTTCTTTGAGATTGGTTACTTCTACAGCCTTGCCTGTCCAGATGGGTATGATTATCAACTGCGCAATTCGATCTCCTCCGTAGAGTTTGGCTATATTGAATCGATGTCGGTTGACAACTACAATCTTGATTTCGCCTATGTAATCTGCGTCAATAATTCCTGCGTCAATCGTAATTCCGGCAACCGCTAGGGAACTTCTTGGTTTAATTTGACCATAATGTCCTTGAGGTATTTTCGCGGTGATTCCTGTCCCAACTACACATGATTCTTCCGGCTGTAGTTTGATGTCTTTGATGGTAGATAAATCAAATCCTGTGGCTTGTTCACTTTTTCGTTCCAATGGTTTGGCCTTCTGATTAGTTCGTACGATCTGCATTATGAAGAATTCTTTCTGTTCATCCTCATCATCGCTTTCTATCATTTGCGGGCAGACTCCTCTTTCTAAGTCGACGGGTATTTCGTAACGTCATCCTTTCCAGGTGATTTACATTTTGCATGCACCGAGGTCGATCACTGCCCGTACTTTCTTTAACCAGTTATTTCCGATGACCAGGTTGTAGGATGTGGTGTCGACCACCATTGCTGATACTGGGATGATAAGTTTACCAAAACGAATCGGTAATTCATGCACCTTGCCGAGCAGTGTTGCAACGTATCTGTCTGCTACTACAATTGTCATGGTTGTGGCTTCTTCGATCTGCCACCTGAGTCAGTCGAGCATCGTCTTACTGATAATGTATCCTCCAGCACCTGTATCGATGATGCATGGCATCGTGATTTCTTCAATCTGACATTGTGAATATGCCAATGAGTTTTGTGGTTCATCGTCCTCCGATTGTTGCGTTGCATTGATTTCTACTACTTCATAACCGGGTTGTGCATCACTTATTCCTTTTCAGATTTGCTGTCAGAAGGTTGGGAATTCAGCTAGTTGTCCTATTTTGACTGGGATGGTCATGTCCTCCATTTCTTTCCATACATCTAGGCCGTATTTCTTGGATTTCCGTAGCTTGCGTTCCTTGTTTCCTTCACTTGCAGGCACTTCAGACATTGGCGTGTCTTCTCGGATGATTCGGTTTACTTCTTCTTCGAAAAGTTCGTCTTGTTCGTCACCGTCGAATTCTCGCTCTTGTACTCATTGTGCTACCCGTGGAGTTTTTGTCGTATAAGGAGACCCTGCCTTTTTGGGATGTCCAGGTCTTCATTTTTCTTGTGTAGCCGGGAATGCTTCTACCTGGCTATACTCGTCTTCACTATCGAAATCTTCTTCTTCGAAGGTGACGACATTTATCTGGGTTCGTTCTTGGCTTCTTGATTGGGCGATTCGGCTTGTTTCCGTCATGCACCTTGCAGCGTAGTGCCCTTTTTCTCCACATCTCTTGTATACTCGTATGTCAGGTTGAGTGCAGTCTCTTGATGTGTGCCCGTCTTGGTTACACCTGAAGCATCTTAAATTACCAATCGGATATGCATTTGATCCTGTCACAGGGGTTGGGTTTGCCATAAATCGTTGGACTGGGCGCTGTGCATTGATCTGCTTTTTAAGATCTGATATATGCACAGTCATCTTGCTCATTTGTTCAATAAGATCGTCCATGGCTGGGTCCTTTCATGAAGCTGCTCTCCAGTTGACTGTTGCTGGTGCGATGGTGGGTACAACTGCTGGTATGGTACAGGTTTCTTGAAGGTTGTTTGGTAAGATCTGCTGCATTATGTCTTGACCTGGGTTTCGTGCAGCCCAATATCTCTGTGTATAATCCACCTTTTGTGCATGATTTAGTCTGACCGGGCTGGAGCATACTTGGAGGGCAATTTCTCAATGAAGTCCATTCATAAAGGATTGCTCTATGATGAGGTCTTGGTTGGCTGCTGGATATCCCACGAGGTCTACCGCATGTCGTATTTTTGTGTGGAAGGCGAGGGGGCTTTCGTTTATCCCTTGGTACATTGATGCGAGTTGATCCTTCATGCTTTGCTGTATGTCGGCGGTATGATAGGTTGCTCTTAACCATGCGATGGCGTTGGTGAAGGTTACTAGGGCATCGGCTTCTGCGTTTGCTCCTCCTGCTCCTCTATTAAATCCTCCGTTTGCTGCTGTAGCGGCTATTGCGGCGTCATATGCAATCTTGGCGGGTCCTCATAAAACTGCTTCTAGGACATTCACTTTTGCAACATTGTTGAACTGTTGGATTGCATTGTAAATCTGCAGGTCTTTGATGAACTTGATTACTGATTCAGCTGGTATGTAGCCAGTGAAAGTTGGTGGTCTTTCTGTCATTTCGTATGTGTTGTTTTCTGGTTCGTTATCTGTTTCATTGTCGGATGATTCGTAAAATAATGCTTGAAGATTGTTGCCAAAATCGATAGCTGATTCATTATCTGATGATAACCCGTCGTGTACTGTAAGGGAGGCGATAGATTCTCTTGTCTCGCTGTAATCGCTGTCCGATGGGTTGGGTGTAATGAATTCTTCTTCCTCAGAGCCGGAACTGTTTGGTGATCTTCTTCGTATAAAAAGCGGGGGTGTCCTTCAATGATCCATTTTGAACGATGCTGTCTTCCACTATGGGTGCGCTGTCATTACTTGAAGGGGTAGTTCGATCCTGCTTGAATGAGGTCATGAGAGTTAGTCTTTCGATAACTCTCCTACCAGTCGGCACCAAGATGTGACAAATGTACTAAAAACCAGTCGTTCGTTCATTCATTGAGAATGCTCAGAGTGTCAGACGCGATATCTCCCTTTGCGTATCCTTACTACAGCTAATCGTGCTGTGCTCTTCAGGCTTTACTATGACTGATATTGAGATATTCCAAGACTCTGTGCAAACTGATTTTATTTAGATAGAAATAGAGGGGGTATTTATACAAAATTGATAGAACTGAATGAACAAAATAATAAAGACTTCGCTACAAGTATGAC
>RBNK01002606.1:0-10498 GCA_003990785.1 Endogone sp. FLAS-F59071 | reverse complement strand
TTATTTATTTATTTTTATCAAGATATATCAAGCAGGGGGAGTGTTGTAATTATTAGCTTATTATATCTCTCCTATCAATGATCGATGCATCAACGATCGATCATACGTCACTCAATTGTAGCTTAGACGATCTTTGTTTGTATCGACCAATTATAATTTAGCATTAATAAATACACACATATTGGCTTCATTAGCCAGTGCGCTCTTTACTCCAAACACACATTCAAAGATCAAATTTCAACATTTTCAACCTATCAGGGGGAGCCATCAGCTGGTCAAGCAAATGCCAACCAACCATTGCCCTATCATCAACTGAAGCAGAATATATGGTATTAGCACATACGATGAGAGAAGCCATTTGGCTACACACTCTATTAGATGAGCTAGGATATTTACAGAATTGTGCGACAACCTTATTTGAAGATAACCAATCAGCAATTGCTCTTATCAAAAACCTAATTAATCATCCTCGATCAAAGCATATTGACATTCAGCACCACTTTATTCGAGAGAAAGTTAAATCAAAGGTGATAGATATTGTTTACATGGCAACAGATAAAATAATCACTGATGCATTAACCAAGCTACTTATGCAACCCAGACTTGAAATGTTGATTGCAAAAATGGGCATATGTAACTAACCTTTTTTCTTTCAAAAACTTTTATTTCCCTTATCATGTCATTCTTATCACTTAAGTAGTATTTTATATATAGTTATTTGCAGTAAATGTACTTCATGGATGCCACTTGTGATATATAATTGAACATTTTATTTCTTTTTCGAGATATGTCAAGCAGGGGGAGTATTGAAATTATTAGCTTATTATATCTCTCTCTCCTATCAATGATCGATTGTACATCACTCAATTGTGGCTTAGATGATCTTTGTCTGTATTGACCAATCATATATTAGCATTAATAAATATATATATATTTGGCTTCATGAGCCAGTGTGCTCTTTACTCCAAAAACACATTCGGAGATCAAAACTTCAACACAGCCTTCTTTTCCTCCTCTCTCTCCCATCCTTTCTTCCAACTCCTAGTTTGGCAATTCTTGGCAAAGTAACCATATCTTCTACAGAGGAAACAATTCATCTTTATCTTGTTGTGTTCTTTGGTGATAAAGGTTCCTCTTGGTTGCTTATTCTGGTGAATCACCTTGGCTTCAAGATTGGCTATGTATACTGTCATTTCTGAGAATATCTTGGTAATCTTTTCCATTTCATCCTTGTATATTGTCTTTCCTGTTTTTGCTATGATTGTCAGTTTAATAGTGTCCTCCTCAGGTGGTTCGGCAGATGCTGATACTATTTGAACTACAGGTATTTTAGTGCTGAATTTCCTGCATAAGTCTTGTGGTAACTTGTCATATAGGGATGCCAAATATCCTGCTTCAGTATCCTAAAAGGCCTGTACCATCCTGACTTTCTCATCCATTCTGCAGAGACCAAACCTCTTGATATAGCATTAGAGATCTGTAGGTAAGCTATTTATAAACACCATTTCTTGTATAACTGGGCTGGTTTCTCCACAGAGTTACATATACTGGTCAATGGTAGTAACCCAATCCTCTGGGCACTGGTTGATTGACATCTTCATGTTGAATAGTTATTCTTTAATTGATTCTTGCTTCTGTTTGGTGAAATACTTCTCTTCTAACCAGGCTCTCATAGTATCCTAATGAGCAGTGGCTATTGCTGCAGCTGTAGCTCTATTTCCAGCTGCTGCAGTGGCTGTAAGAAGTAATCCTCCTAGTCCAGTGGCTGCTGCATCTGTTAGAGCTATATGGTATGTTTCTCTTGCAGGTTCTCTAAGTTGGGCAGCTAGGATAGAAATCCATCGGGTGCTGACTATTCCTTTAGCTGCAAAGTAGCTCTCCAAATCATCTAGGAATTCTCGAACATACTCTTTAGTATATCCATAAAAGGTAGGTAGTCTGTCTGTCATAGTTTCTTCGTCCTTTTGAGATCTTCTCTTAGGTAGTTGTAATAATGCAAGCAGTGGCAGTAGTAGTGCTGTTCTTGCTTTTATCTTCCACTATGGGTTTTGGTAAGTTTGGTTACACAATATAGGTAACAAATTGGTTGAGGTGTTGAGTGATTTCCTACCAGTTGGCACCAATTGTAATGGACTAAAATATATTAACAGCAAAATACTTAGAGTTGAGCAAGTGTAGAAAATATGTTTTTTTAGGGGTCTTAACAGTTTATGCAGTAGCATCTTAAGAAGGATAATATGTTAATGTAAGTGTTAACTGGTAAGATTTAAATGTGATTGATTGAATAAAGTATATTTGTTAGAATCTCAAAGCTATCTCAATTGCTTACTTCTTGAGTAAGGCTTTTCAGTATCCCTTGGGTTGTCTGTTATAAGCTTCCTTAGCTTGTTGCAGTTCAAATTTTATTGATAATTATGAGTAGGGTATTTATAAGAAATTATAAGGTACTATATGGGTAGCTACCCAGGTTACTACTTGAATTTTTAATTGGCTTGACTAAATATAAGGTACAAATTAATTGGCTAAGATATAATAAAATGATATATCAGATTATAATATAATTGGGCAGTGAAATAATATATCAGATCAAAATACTATTTTAGGTTATAATGTGATTGTGGATCTCAATAATACTTCAGATCTTAATAACACTTTGAGTCTCAGTGTTATTATGGGTCATATGACTGTGATCTTACATGACCAAATTATATATCGTTACAAAATGTTCCATCACAATATATAAATTGAAGAAAGTACTATATTAGAAAGTTTAAAGAGATTTTGCAAAGGAGTAGTTGAGATATTTGAAGAAAATTATTTACAGTCTTCAACAGTAGAGAATATTATAAAGCTATTAGCTATTGAAGAGGTACAAGGATTTTTTAGAATACTGAGGTTACTAGATTGTATATATTGGATATGGAAGAATTGCCCTACTGCTTGACATAGATAGTTTTTAGAGAAGAAGAAGGAACTAACTATTATCTTAGAGATAGTTGTATTATATAATCTCTAGATTTGGTATATCTTTTTTGGTATACCAGGCTCATATAATGACATTAATGTCCTTGACCAGTCTTCTCTCTTCCAAAATCTTACTAAAGGTTAAGCACTAGCTATCAACTTTTCTATTAATAGAAATAACTACAAGTTTGGCTACTATCTTGCTGATAATATTTATCCTCTATAGGTAACATTAGTTCAGACTATTTCTGCACTATAGAGTTCAGTAAAAGCATATTTTGCAAAAATGTATGAGGCTATATGCAAGGATGTAGAGCATACATTTGGAGTACTACAAGTATGATTTACAATTGTTCAACAGCCAGCATGATTCTAGAATAAGGAAAACCTATATTACATTATAACTATATATAATATCCTATATAACATGATAGTTAAAGATGAGTAAGATGAAAAGAGGTTAGAAGCTAAGTATAACTCTCTTGAAAATTACCAATTAGTTTAGTAGAAGCAATTAGTCCAGCAGAAGCAATCATAGGACTTTAAAGCCTTTCTTAATTGCTATCACCAAATCTGAGACTATAAAGTTTATCATCAACTTTGTAATAATCTTATTATACATTTATAGGAAAGGGAGAGAGGGAAGATCAATTGATCATCTCTAATTAACCATATTGTTAATATAGTTTTTATAAATAAACTAATTTATTTAGTTATAATATTTTATTTAAAAAAAAGTTATAATAATTTATTTAAAAAAAGTTATAATATTTTATTTAAAGATATTTATCTTCTTATGTAATCCTTCTCCACTTGATCAGAATCATCTTTCTCTACAGATTATAGAACTCTTTTTAATCTTTATCTATCCCTGAGATATCTTTTAACATGATTGATTCATCTACAGCCCTATTCAAAGTCTTATTCTTGTATCAGATCTCCTTTGCTACCAAATCTCTATTACCCACTACCCTTTGCAATGACTCCTCTATCCTCTCCCTATTCCTCTTATTCTTCTCTTTTACAGCCTTCTTACCTATTGGGTGCTCTTCTCTCTCCTTACTTATCACCACAGAACCACCAGTTCTACCTATGGGGAGTTTTGAACTCTTTGGAGTTTTTAGGAGTCTCTTCATGATACAAAAGTCCTTCACTTCTTAACATCCTTGAGAATATCCCAGTAGTAGTCAGATCTTCTAGTAAGTGTTGCATCTTCTAATATATTCTCTAATGTCTTTATACATGTTCTTTCAATAATATTTTTTTGATAGTTACTAATAAGTATTATTCACACTTATATATCCTGTAAGCTGATGATCATAAGAGGCCTGAAGTACTATCTACTTTTTGTATTCAGGAACTACAAGTCATATCTATTTTCTATATTATTAATAAAGTATATTATTCTTAGTAAAATAGTTGAGTACTATTGTCTATATAAGCTGTTAATTGTTTTCATTTATTATCTCAGTAAAGATTAGATTACTAAAGTAATCTAAATATCTGTTGTAGAGTTTTATATCTATTAAGTAGGTATATTCTTTTTAGTTCAGAGTGTTGGTCTCAGATAAATTGGGGTAGGTGTAAGAGGGTGTCCACATTCTGATGATTCTATCTTTTTTTATATTGCATTGTAAAATCATATTCCTGCAGTATAGCTAACCATCATGCATATATTCCTATTAGGTTCAGTTTGTTCTAAAGCTATTTAGAAGCTGAATAGTCTATTATTAAGATGAACTTTCTGATTAGAAAGTGATAAAAGTATTATACTACTTAAATAACTGCTATATATTCTAACTAGATAGCTCTATTGGAAGGTTCTGCTCTGTAGGTAGCTCATTCTATATAAGTAATTACATGCTCTCCATCTTTGTCATCTTGTATCAAAATTGCTCTAAGTCCAAATGATAATATATTTATATATAACTTGAACACTTTTATAAGATCTAACCTTGCCATTACTAGTATATAGGTAAGTGCTTCCTTGATCAGGTTAAAGGCTGTTTGTATAGCTGGCATCTATTCCTATATTCTTTCTTTTCTCTATAGTATATATAAGGGTATAGTAATTTTAGAGTATCTGGGGATAAACCTTTTAAAGAACTAGACTAGTCCTAAAAATTCTTATAGGGTCATTTTATCTTATAGAATCGAAAAGGCTTTGACAATTTTAGCCTTCATTAGGTCTAAGCAGATTTTTTCTCTATCAATTATAAATCTAAGATATTCTATCTTCTTTTATCTAAAGTGGTATTTTGTTGGCTTGATCCTCAATCTGTGTTTTCTAAGTCATTCAAATATTTTCTTTAGAGTTACTATATATTCTATAAAGGTCTTAGTGTAGATGTTGATATTATCAATATTATGATGGACTAAAATATATTAACGGTGAAATACTCTGATATTGAGCAAGTGCAGAAAATATATTTTAGGGCTCTTAGCAGGTTATGCAGTAGCGGCTTGAAGGGTGGAGTGATTAGCAGAAAAGTGTAT
This sequence comes from Endogone sp. FLAS-F59071, assembly GCA_003990785.1. Taxonomy (NCBI): domain Eukaryota; kingdom Fungi; phylum Mucoromycota; class Endogonomycetes; order Endogonales; family Endogonaceae; genus Endogone; species Endogone sp. FLAS-F59071. The sequence continues at coordinate 5,038 of RBNK01002606.1, read as the reverse complement.
TAAATAGTGAATATAATAAGCTTTGTATAATAATAAACTTCTTTCTCTTTAACTATTGCTTAGTCCCAGACTAAGGCTTCTTCTGCAAAGTCTATTTAGACTTTGCAGGATTATCCCTCGGGTTGTCTGTAAGAAGCTTTCTTAGCTTGTTGCAGTCCGAATTTTATTGATAATTGTGAGTGGGGTATTTATAAGAAATTACAAGGTGCTATATGGGCAGCTACCCAGATTACTACTTGAATTTCTGATTGGCTAAGATATAATAAAATGATATATCAGGTTATAATATAATTGGGTGATGAAATAATATATCAGATCGAAATACTATTTTAGGTTATAATGTAATTGCAGATCTCAATAACACTTCAGATCTCAATAATACTTCAAGTCTTAGTATTATTGCGAGTCACGTGACTTGTGATCTCACATGATCAAATTATATGTTATCACAAAATGTTCCATCACATCTCCTTCCTTTCTACGAGTTAAACTTCAAGGTATAGTTCTAACTCAGAGAAATCTCTTTGTAATTGTTTTACCTCTTCTTCTAGCTCCTTCATATCATTCTGCATAAGTTGATGTAGTTGGAATGTACTGCACTGAAAGTAGTTCAAAGTACTAGGCTTGTGCTTGAATAGTTGATAAATCTGTTCAGCCATTTTTGTAGCATAGGCAGGGAGTGCTCCTTTGAGGGCTCATTGACAGATTTCCCTATCCTTCCAGTTCCAGATATGTTTAACTTCTTTATCCCAGAGTTGTGCAATTCGGTAGTATTCTTTCCATTCATTGATTTGTGCCAGGTGTTGTCTCCTTTGAATGTTGCGTACAATTGATTAGGTCTTTTATAAGGTTGATCCTTCTATCTCCTCAAGGTCTTCCAGGGGTTCTATATGTCGGTATGCCTCAATCAGACTAACTCAGACTTCATGGAAGTTGTTCTAACGGGGTATAATATTTCTTGAGGTGGTTTCGATGGACAGTATAGGGTAAGATTGTTTCTGTCATTTTTCATAACTGATATGTAGTTTCTTTTATACTTGCGATGTAGTATAGTCCTTCCCATTTCAGGTCCAATTTTGCTGACCATGAAGATTCTACTATGTTTCAGTATAGTAAGACTTGGTCACCAATCTTCAATTTTTCAGTTTCCTTGTGTTCCTTGTCATAATTCTTCTTTTGATGATCTTGTGCAATGGCAATAAATTCTCTCGCCTTGTTTCGGACGCTGTGTAATTCTTGAATTTCCTTTGTTACACGATATTCGACTTGTATTTCCCAAGGGGTGTGGCTGAGTTCCGGGGTGGTTATTACTTGGTCTACCAGCTGATGAGCTTTCCTTCCATAAGCAAGCTTAAAAGGGGTAAACTTTGTTATTTCTTGTTTTATTGTTCGTAGTGCAAATAAGGCGGAAGGTAGGTACAAGTCCCAATCTTCTCCTTATGATTATACTACTTTAGCAATTGTATTCTTGATAGTTTGATTCGTCCATTCGGTGAGTCTGTTTCCTTAGAGATGATAGGCAGTAGTCTTTATCTGGCGGATCTCAAAGTGTTGCATCAATATCTGCATAAATTCATTAATAAATTCAGTCCCTTGATCGGAGATCATTTCATAGGGTATTCCATGGCAGCAGATAATATCTTTGTAGATAAAGGGTGCAATGTTAAGGGCATCTGCAAGGGGCAATGCTCTTGCTTCGGGGTACTTGGTCAGGTAATCTACTGCTACTACGATATATCGATTTCCTCTAAGTGTTCTTGGTAGCGGTCCAACAATATCTATTCCAATATATTCAAAGAGTCCTCCAGGTACAATCGGTTGTAAGGTCTTGACTTCCTTTCCTCGGTGCCTCTTCTGGCAAGTGTCGCATCTCCTGATATATTCTCTAATGTCTTCATATATGTTCTTCCAATAATATTTTTCTGATAATCGTTGATATGTATTATCTATACCTATATGTCCTGCTAGCTGATGATTATGAGAGGCCTGAAGTACCATCTGCTTTTTGTATTCAGAAACTACAAGTCATGTCTGTCCTCTGTGTCATCGGTAAAGTATATTATTCTTGATAAAATAGTTGAGTGCCATTGTCTATATAAGCCGTTGATTATTTTCATTCATCGTCCCAGTAAAGGTTAGGTTACTAAGATAATCTAAATATCCATTATAGAGTTTAGTATTCATTGGGTAGGTATATTTTTTTTGGTTTGGGGTGTCGATCTCGAATAAATTGGAGTAGGCATGAGAGGGTGTCCACATTCTGATAATTCCGTCCTTTTCTGTATTGCATCATGAAGTTGTATTCCTGCAGTATGGCTAGCTATCATGTATACATTCCTGTCAGATTTGGTTTGTTCCAGAGCCATTTGAGGGCTGAGTGGTCTGTTATCAGAGTGAACTGTTTTCCAATCAGGAAGTGGCAGAAGTGCTGTACAGCCCAAACGACTGCTACGCATTCCAGCTGGGTAGCTCTATAGGAAGGTTCAGCTCCATGGATAGCTTGTCCTGCATAAGCAATCACATACTCTCCATCTTTGTCATCTTGTGCCAGAATTGCTCCAAGTCCAAATGACGATGCATCTGTATATAGTTTGAATACTTTTGTGAGATCCAGTCTTGCCATTACTAGTGTGTGGGTGAGTGCTTCCTTGATCAGGTTGAAGGCAGTTTGTGCAGCTGACGTCCATTCTCATGCTCTTCCTTTTCTTTGCAGCATGTGCAGGGGTGCAGCAATTTCAGAGTAACTAGGGATAAACCTTTTATAGAACTGAACCAGTTCTAAGAATCCTCGTAAGGTTATCTTATCTTGCAGAGTTGGAAAGGCCTTGACGATTTCAGTCTTTTTTAGGTCTGGGCGGATTTCTCCTCCATTGATTATAAATCTAAGGTATTCGATTTTCTTTTGCCCAAAGTAGCATTTTGTTGGCTTGATCCTTAATCCATGTTTTCTGAGTTGTTCAAATACTTCCTTCAGGATCACCATGTGTTCTGTGAAGTTTTCTATATAAATGTTGATATCATCAATGTACACAATCACCCCATGTCTAATCAAATCATAGAAGATTTCATTCATTGCAGCCTGGAAGGTAGCAGGTGTGTTGCAAAGTCCAAAGGACATTCTCGTGAATTCATACTGTCCAAATAGTATAACAAATGCTGATTTCTCCTGTGCTTCAAGCGTCATTCTGATCTAATTATATCCTACCCATAGGTCCAAAGTTGAATAGATTTGTGCCTTTTTTAATATGTTTTGTAAGTCTTCTGAGTGTGGGATCGGATATGCATGCTTCTTGGTGACTGAGTTCAATTTGCGATAATCAATAACTATTCTCCATCTGTCTTTCTTCAGTACTATGCTGATAGGTGATGCCCAAGAGCTCTTCGATCGTATAATCACTCCTGACTCCAATAGCTCTTGAACATGCTTTTATACAAAGTCATGATAGTTGGCTGGCAATCTGTAGGGTGTCTGTTTGATCAGTTTGGCGTCTCTTGTATCGATATGGTGCATGAAGAAGGCTTGGTCTGGTAGGTCCTTGAAACTAATCATGATGATATCCTCATACTCCTTCAGTAGGTCTTGTAACTGCTTCTTCTGATTTGGTAGCAGATTTTCGTTAAGGGAGTAGATGTGCTTCTTGGCATTCTCCTAGTCATCCAGTCTTTCCATTATCACATTTGCCTGTCCAGTCAATCCAAATTCTTTCCTTCCACATTGTGTTTCTTCTAAGTTTTCCACTTCCTTCAAAGGTTGCTGTTCACATTTGATGATTAATATTTGGGTGATTCGATCTCCTTGGTATACCTTGAATTGGCTGTGGTTGTGGTTTACTAGTCCAACCTCAATTTCTCCTCTATAGTTTTCATCTATTAATCTAGGGAAAGCTCCTATTCCAGAGTTACAGTAGAGTCCACTTCTTGCCCATACTTGCATACATTGTCTAGGTGGTAGGGTGATAGCAATTCCAGTTTTTACAAAGGCTGATGATTTTGGTTCTAGGGTGTAGTCTTCATCTGCATATAGGTTGTATCCTGTGGCTCCTTCGGTTTTTCTCCTTGGTATGATTGCACTTTTCATCAGTTTCTTGACTTGAGTTGCTGTATCCTTTTCTTCAACCATGAATGCTTCTTCAAAGGTAGGGACATTTGGTTCCTTCCACTGTTCATGAGTTGTGTCCTGAGGTAGGTTCTGCCATAAGTCCTTCCACCACCAATAGCATATGCTGATATGTTCGTTGAGATAAATTATTTTCTCTAGTGCAATGATTTCTTCTTCCGAGTCTGAGTCGCTTTCTTCAATTAGTGTAGGTCCATCATCTTCACTATCTTCCTGGAATAAGGCTCTGACTTTGATAGGCATCTGAGTAGTGTAAACTTCATTGCTCCATTCCTTGGGTACTTCCTCATCTTCATTTTCTTTGGATACTGTCTGTTCTTGTTCCTGGTTATGATGTTCCTTCCAAGTTCCATAGTAATTGATATTGTATGGTTCATCCGGATATCTGACCCAGTTTTCATATTCCCAAAGGTCATAGGGATTGACTTCATCCCAATAGCATCCTTGCAGGTAAATGTTGTGATTTCCCCAAAGACATCCTTTGCCAATGTATTCAATATTCGTCCAAAAACAGTCTCATACTTCTCCAGTGTTGTCTGCGAATGGGTGAGGGTTCCTTCCATTGTACGGTCCATGATTCATTGAGGGTGGAGTCCTTCAGCGGGTCTGTGATAATCTGTTGTAATTATTAGCTTATTATATCTCTCCTATCAATGATCGATGCATCAACGATCGATCATACGTTACTCAATTGTGGCTTAGACGATCTTTGTTTGTATCGACCAATCATAATTTAGCATTAATAAATACACGCATATTGGCTTCATTAGCCAGTGCGCTCTTTACTCCAAACACATATTCGAAGATCAAATTTCAACAGGTTATGAGCCCCGAGCCGCTCGAATTGCAGCTCAACAACCTGAGATCTATGCAATCATAGCATCTACGCAATTACAACTGTGATTACTATAAGTGTTTATT
>RBNK01002605.1:0-10505 GCA_003990785.1 Endogone sp. FLAS-F59071 | reverse complement strand
TTACGAAATGACCTCCGACCAAGGAACTGAATTCATTAATGAATTCATGCAGATATTGACGCAACACTTCGGGATCTGCCAGATAAAGACTACTGCCTACCACCCTCAAGGAAATGGACTTACCGAACGGATGAATCAAACCATCAAGAACACGATTGCTAAAGTAGTACAATCACAAGGAGGAGATTGGGACTTGTACCTACCTTCCGCCTTATTTGCACTACAAACAATGAAACAGGAGACAACAAAGTTTACCCCTTTTGAGCTCACTTATGGAAGAAAGGCTCATCAGCTGGTAGATCAAGTAATGACTACCCTGGAACCCAGCCACACCTCCTGAGAAACGCAAATCGAGCATCGTGTGACACAGGAAATTCAAGAATTACACAATGTCCAAAACAAGGCGAGAGAATTTATTACCATTGCACAAGATCGATAAAAGAAGAATTACGACAAGGAACACAAGGAAACCAAAAGATTAAAGATTGGTGACCAAGTCTTACTATACCAGAACATAGTAGAGTCCTCATGGTCAGCAAAATTGGACCTGAAATGGGAAGGACCATACTACATCGCAAGTATAAAAGGAACTACGTATCAGTTATGAAAAACGACAGGAATGATCCTACCCTATACTGTCCACTGAAACCACCTCAAGAAATATCATGCCCCGCTGGAACAACTTCCATGAAGTCCAAGTCAGCCTGATCGAGGCCTACCGACATATAGAACCCCTGGAAGACCTTGAGGAGATAGAAGGATCGACCTTACAAAAGACCCGATCGATTGTACACAACATTCAAAGGAGGCAACACTTGGCACGAATCAATGAGTAGAAGGAATACTACCAAATCGTACAACTCTGGGATAAAGAAGTTGAACATATCTGGAACCGGAAGGATAGAGAAATCTGTCAACGAGCCCTCAAGGGAGCACTCCCCGCCTATAATGCAAGAATGGCCGATCGGATTTATCAACTATTCAAGCACAAGCCTAGTGCTTTGAATCACTTTTGATGCAGTACGCACTAACTAAATCAACTGACACAGAATGAAATGAATGAGCTAGAGGAAGAGGTAAAACAGTTACAAAGAGATTTCTCCGAGTTAGAACTGTACCTTGAAGTCTAACTCGCAGAAAGGAAGGAGATGTGATGGAACATTTTGTGATGACATATAATTTGATCATGTGAGATCAAGTCATGTGACTCTCAACAATGTTGAGACCTTTAGCGTTATTAAGACCTTTAGCGTTGTTGAGATCCGCAATCACGCTATAACCTAAAATAGTATTTCGACCTGATATATTATTTCGTTGCCCAATTACGTTATAACCTGATATATCATTATTATATCTTAGCCAATCAAGTTGTATCTTATATTTAGCCAAGCCAATCAGAAATTCAAGTAGTAACCTGGGTAGCTGCCCGTATAGCACCTTGTAATTTCTTATAAATACCCCGCTTGCAATTATCAATAAAATTCGGACTGCAACAAGCTAAGAAAGCTTACAAACAGACAACCCAAGGGATACTGAAGCCTTACTCAAGGAGTAAGCAATTGGATAGTTTTGAGATTCTAACAGATACACTTTATTCGATCGATCACACTTAATTCTTGCTAGTTAACATCTACATCGACACCCTTCTTAAAGATGCTACCGCATAAACCGCTAAGACCCCTGAAACATATTTTCTGTGCTTGCTCAATTTCGAGTATTTCGCTGTTAATATATTTTAGTCCGTCACAATATCTATTACCTTTGATTCAACTTTCTCTCAAATAAAGTGGTACTGAATGTTGATATACTTTGATCTAGCATGATTAATTGGGTTTTTGACAAGGGTGATTGCTGATTGGTTGTCTTCAAATAAGGTTGTCGTACATTTCTGCAAATATCCTAGCTCATCCAATAGGGTGCGTAGCTAAATGGCTTCTTTCGTCGCATGTGCCAATGCCATATATTCTGCTTCAGTTGTTGATAGGGCAATGGTTGGTTGGCGTTTGCTTGACCAGCTGATGGCTCCTCCTGATAGGTTGAAAATATAGCCTATGGTTGATCATTATATATTAATATCTCCTCCCCAGTTGGCATCACTGAAACCAATCAGTCTTAGATCCTGATTGTATCTAAGGCACAGCTTATAATTGGCTGTTCCTTTAATATATCTTAATAATCATTTGAGGGCATGGTGATGTTCTTACATTGGATTGGCCGAAAATTGACTGATGATGCTGACAGCAGCAGCTAGATCAGGTCTCATCCCAATCATCAGGTACATTATGCTACCGATCATTTGTCTGAATAGATTTTAGTCTGCAGATTTTCCCCCTTCAGCTTTGAGTTGAATGGATGGATCAAGAGGTGTACTGATTGGCTTAGCATCTATCATGTTAAACCTTGTAATGATTTGATTGGCAAAGTGACTTTGATCAATTGTGATTGTATGTGTTTTTCGATCACGCATGACTCGAATACCTAGAAAATGTTCAATTTTGCTACAGTCCATCATATCAAATACATTGCTAAGCTCTGCCTTGAATTTGTTTATCGTTTCTATCGAATCAGCCAGAATTAGTAGATCGTCGACATATATGGCAATAATTATCAGCAATTGATCATCTTGTCTTCTTCTTAGATAAATGCTGTGATCTGATTGTAGTCTTGTAAAATTTGATTGGCTGAGGTAGTTGTTAATCTTCTGATTCCACATATGAGGTGATTGCTTTAGTCTATACAATGATCGATTGAGCTTATACACAGCTCTCAGTGATAGCTCCAATTGGTCAATTCCTTCAGGTACCATCATATAGATCTCTTCATCAAGATCACCATTCAGGAGCGCAGTTTTTATATCCATTTGTTGAATTTCTAAGTTTAGGACTGCACCGATTAATAAGAGTGCCCTGATCGATGTGAATTTCGCTATAGGAGCAAATGTTTCATCATAATCAATTCCTTGCTGTTGTGAATATCCCTTGGCAACTAATCTCGCCTTGTACCTAGCAACCAATCCATCAGTGTTGAGCTTCTTTTTAAATACTCATCTACATCCAATCGGCTTGCATCCTACAGGCACCTCAGGTACAATCATCTATATATCATTATTCTTAAATGATTTAAGCTCTTGATTGATCACTTCCTCCCAAAGCTTTGTATCAGGCAGAGAAATTGCTTCTTTGTAGGTCATTGGGTCATTGGTCGATTCAATTAAATTAGCTTCTGGCATGCGATCTTGCCAAATTTGTAAAGCTTCAGTATCTATCAATTGTTCAATTGGCTCCCAGGTGTTGTCGTCATCATCATAGCCTAGCTATTTAACCAGATATTGCCTTTTTTCATCAATCTTGCATTCTCTGATGATCGCTTTAATGACATATTCTTGATCTTCTGGGTTAACAATTGTTGGGGATTTTAATATAATAGATTCATCAAATGTGACGTCGCAGCTAATCTCTATCTTCCTATTGGTTGGATTCTAGAGCCTGTATATCTTCTTTTCATCATAATAGCCAATCATTTTAAGCTTTTTGAATCGGGGCACTAGTTTCAACCTTTTTTCTTTGTGAATATACATATATGTGTCAGCCCATATGACACATAAGTTACTGATATCAGGCTTGTGACTGTGCCATAATTCAAATGGTGAAGCACTCTCCTTATTGGCTCGCATTGGCAATTGGTTGCATAAATATGTAGCACTTGTAGCAAGTTTACCCCAAAGTTCGTCAGGTATGTCGGCAGTGATTTTAATGGCCTAGATCGACTCCATCAATATCTGGTTATATCGTTTGGTGACACCGTTTTGTTGCGGCATATCTAGTGTCATCATTTCATGATGAATTTCGTTTTTGATTAAAAATTCACACATCTTAGTATTTACATACTCTCCTCCTCCATTGGACTGGAGAATCTTTAGTTTTTGGCCCGATTGCATTTCAGCAAATATCTTAAATGTCTGGAATCAATTAAATATATCACTTTTATTGTCAATAAAATATGTTGTGATGTAGCAAGTGGCATTATCGATGAATGTTAATATATATTTTGCTCCATTGACTGATGGTGTGGGCATCGGCCCACACAGATCTGAGTGTACCCTTCTGATAGGCTCTATTGATCAATTTTTCACATGTCCAAAAGGCTTGTGGTGTGACTTCGCATGTTCACACCTGGTATATATTTCGATTTGTCTGGTCGACAGCTGCACATCTTCGAGCTCTGTGACAAATTTGTTGATTGATTGCAGAATATTTCAGCCCGGATGGCCCAGCCAGTGATGCTATAACGTATAGTCATCAATCTTGGAATTGGCAATGTTTGCTTCTAGCTCTAGCTTTGGTGATGTCGATAAATGAAATAGGTTGCCATCGGCTTGTCCGATTTTGATTTCTTCGTGATCTGCACTGATTTTAATTACTAATCTGTCGCTTTTGAAGGTTATGTCATTTCCATCATATATCAATGCCCGCACAGATATTAAATTTCTAGTGATTTCTGGTATATATAAAACGTCCTATAATTTCAGCTCATCATCGAGCTCAATCGTCCCAACATGTGTCGCATGTAGTTTCTCGTTCCATGCACATGTGACCAAGCCATCATGCTCAGCTACCATCTCGAAAATCTCTAATTGGTTGAATATATGTTGTGTGGTGCCTGAATCAATGATAGCGCCAATCACTAGATTTGCTTCAGCTCTTGGTTTAGCCTTTTCTTTTTCTGTTTTTACCCAATCGTTGAATTTGTTGCATTGAAATATTCCGTGTTCTCCCTCACAGATGTAACATTTCCGAAGGTATCCCTGAAAATTCCCACCTCGATGGGCTCTGTGATTGCCGCCTCGGTCACCTCTGTCATTATGATAACCTCCTCGATTGTTTCCATTATCGTTGTTATAGCCTCGGGCTTGTCTGGCGCTTTCGCCTCGATTGCTGCGACCACTGCCTCGGTAGCCACCTCAGTAGCCACCTCAGTTTATTACGTGGGCTTCGTCATGCCTCTGCTTGTTATCTGGGTCAAACCTGATGCATGCGAGTTGTAAAGCCTTCAGTGTTGTCGGCATATTTTCTTATGCAAGTATTAATTTCTGGTACCTGGGGCTTAGACCCCAGAGATATTGCAGTATAGCTTCTATGTCAGTCATATCTTTGATTTGCACCATAATTTGGTTGAACGTGTCATTATAATCTTCGATCGATCCTTTTTGCTTCATCATCGCAAGCTTATCGTGCATTTGTAACAATTGTTCCATTGGTGCGTATTTTTGTGTCATAGCCTCTTTAAGCTCATTCCACAAATCAAATTCTCCTGATATGTTCACGTGCCTCTATAGCCACATTCTAGCATTGCCTGTAATTTTACTGATCGCTGCATTGACTTCCTCCTTTTGTACTGATAGATTGGCACTAGTAATAAATTGCTCTATAGCATCAAAGTAATCAAACAATCTGGGTGTGCCTCCTGATCCATCAAATTTGTTGATCAATCTCAGGTACTCCTTCACCAGATCATTAAGTTTTGTTGATGTTGTTGGTGATGGTGATGGTGATTGTGTTTGTATTTGTGATGTGTTGCATTCTATAGCTGCATTCTGATTGGTTGGCACGCTAGGTGATGCATTTGTTTTGTCGATTTTTGTCATCAATTCGCCCAATAGGGTTGCCAGCGTATCTAATTTATCTTCCTGGTTTCTGATCATTGTAGCCATCTATTCCTGTCGATCGAAGCTAAATCTAATATTGCTCTGATGGTTGCCATCCAATCCTTCATCGTCATCATCAGAGGGTTGTTATCTGTTGTCTGTTTTTGATTTAGACTGCAATCTTGTCGATCTTGTTACTGATGATGATGATGTGTATAGATTGTCCATTTCGTTATATCACATCATTGAATGCTATGTTGTTACATATTGTTTATTACATTGCTTTATCGTAGTGTCATTTGTTGCATTGTTTATCATGTTGTTTAACGTGTTGTTTACAATATTAAATAAATGCTTACTGTAATCGCAGTTGTAATTGCTATAATTGTATAGATGCATAGATCTCAGGTTGTCGAGCTGTAATTCAAGCGGCTCGAGGCTCATAACCTGTTGAAATTTGATCTTCGAATATGTTTGGAGTAAAGAGTGCACTGGCTTATAAAGCCAATATGTGTGTATTTATTAATGCTAATTTATGATTGGTCGATATAAACAAAGATCGTCTAAGCTACAATTGAGTAATGTACGATCGATCGTTGATGATGGGAGAGATATAATAAGCTAATAATTACAACAATCAGGAGAATTTGATTTATGAAATGAGCTTAAAGAGGCTATGACACAAAAATACGCACAAATGGAACAATTGTTATGAATGCACGATAAGCTTACGATAATGAAGCAAAAGGGATCGATTGAAGATTATAATGACACGTTCAACCGAATTATAGCACAAATCAAAGACATGACTGATACAGAAGCTATACTGCAATATCTCTGGGATCTAAGTCCCAGGTACCGGGAATTAATACTTGTGCGGGAGAATATGCTGACAATGCTGGAGGCTTTATAACTCGCATGCATCAGGTTCGACCCAAATAGTAAGCAGAGGCATGATAAAGCCCACGTGACAGACTGAGGCGGCTACCAAGGTGGCTACTGAGGTGATGGTCATAGCAACCGAGGCAGAAGCATCGGATAAGGCCGAGGCTATAACAACGATAACGGAAACAATCGAGAAGGTCATCATAATGACAGAGGCGACCGAAGCGGCGATCGTGGAGTCCATTGAGGTGGGAATTTTCAGAGACACCCTCAGAAATGTTACGTCTGTGAGGGAGAACATGGAATATTCCAATGTAACAAATTCAATGATTGGGTAAAAACAGAAAAAGAAAAGGCTAAACCAAGAGCCAAAGTAAATCTGGCGATTGGCGCCATCATCGATTCAGGTACCACGCAACATATATTTAACCAATGGGAGATTTTCGAGACAGTGGCTGAGCATAATAGCTTGATCATGTGTGCAGAGAACGAGAAGCTACGCGCTATGTACATTAGGACAATTGAGCTCAACGATGAGCTGAAATTATAGGACATTTTATATATACCAGAAATCACTAGAAATTTAATATCTGTGTGGGCATTGACATATGATGGAAATGATATAACCTTTAAAAGCGACGGATCAGTAATTAAAATTGGCACAGATCACGAGGAAATCAAAATCGGACAAGCCGATGGTGACCTATTTCATTTTGTTGTAATTATTAGCTTATTATATCTCTCTCCTATCAATGATCAATGCATCAACGATCAATGCTACGTCACTCGATCGTGGCTTAGACAATCTTTGTTTTGTATCGACCAATCATAAATTAGCATTAATAAATATACGCATATTGGCTTCATTAGCCAGTGCACTCTTTTACTCCAAAACACACACATTTGAAGATCAAACTTCAACAGGTTATGAGCCCCAAGCCGCTCGAATTACAGCTTGACAACCTGAGATCTATGCAATCATAGCATCTATGCAATTATAACTGCAATTACTGTAAGTGTTTATTTAAAATCATAAACAACGCATTAAACAAAGCGATAAACAATGCAACAAACGACACCGCAATAAAGCAACGTGATAAACATATAATGATGCCACACAATGAAATGGACAACCTATACACATCATCATCATCAGCAACAAGATTGACAAGATTGCGGTCTAAATCAAAAACAGACAACAGATATTAAACCCTTGATGACAATGACAAATTGGATAGCAACTATCAGAGCAATATCGCATTTAGCCTCGATCAACAGGAACAGATGGCTACAATGATCAGAAATCAGGAAGATAAATTAGACACGCTTGCAACCCTAATGGGTGAATTGATGGCAAAAATCGATAAAACGATCACATCACCTAGCGCACAAACCAATCAGAACGCTGCTACAGAAGGCAACACGCCACAAAGACAATCACCATCACCATCATCAACAACATCAACAAAGCTTAACGATCTGGCAAAGGAGTACCTGAGATCGATCAACAAATTCGATGGATCAGGTAGCGCACCCAGATTGTTTGATTACTTTGATGCCATAGAGCAATTTATCACCAGCACCAATCTATCAGTACAAAAGGAGGAAGTCAACGCAGCGATCAGTAAAATTACAGGCAACGCTAGAATGTGGTTATGGAGGCACATGAACACATCGGGAGAATTTGATTCATGGAATGAGCTTAAGGAGGCTATGATGCAAAAATATGCACCAATGGAACAATTGTTACGAATGCGCGATAAGCTTGTAATGATGAAGCAAAAAGGATCAATCAAAGATTATAATAACGCATTCAACCGGATTATGGCGCAAATCGAAGATATGACCAACACAGAAGCTATACCGCAATATCTCCGGGGTCTAAGCCCCAGGTACCGGGAATTAATACTTGCACGGGAGAATATGCTGACAATGCTGGAGGCTCTACAACTCGCATGCATCAGGTTCGATCCGGATAATAAACAAAGGCATGACGAAGCCCACGCAACAGACCGAGGCGGCTACTGAGGCGGCGACTGAGGCAGATACCGAGGCAGCGACCGAGGTGGCTACCGAGGCGGCGGTTACGACAATCGAGGCGGAAGCGCCGGACGAAGCTGAGGCTATAACAACGATAACAGAAACAATCGAGAAGGTTATAATGACAGAGGCGACTGAGGTGGCGATCGCGGAGCCAATCGAGGCAGGAATTTTCGGGGACACCCTCGGAAATGTTACGTCTGTGAGGGAGAACACGGAATATTTCAATGCAACAAATTCAACAATTGGGTAAAAACAGAAAAAGAAAAGGCTAAACCAAGAGCCGAAGCAAATCTGGCGATTGGTGCTATTATCGATTCAGGCACTACGCAACATATGTTCAACCAATTGGAGCTTTTCGAGACGGTGGCTGAGCATAACGGCTTGGCCACGTGTGCAGGGAATGAGAAATTACGTGCGACGCACGTTGGGACAATTGAGCTCAATGACGAGCTGAAATTACGGGACGTCTTATATGTACCGGAGATCGCCAGAAATTTAATATCTGTGCAGGCGTTAACACGTGACAGAAATGACATAACCTTCAAAAGCGACGGATCAGTAATTAAAATCAGTGCGGATCACGAAGAAATTAAAATCGGATAAGCCGATGGCAACCTATTTCATTTATCGACATCAGAGCTAGAGCTAGAAGCAAACATCGCCGATTCCAAGATTGCAAACATCGCTGATTTGAAGATTGATGACTATATATTATAGCATCACCAACTAGGCTATCCAGGCCGAAATACTCTGCAATCAATTAACAAATTTGTCATAGGGCTCAGAGATGTGCGGCTGTCAACCGGACAAATCGAAATATGTGCTGGGTGCGAATACGCGAAGTCACACCGCAAGCCGTTCGGACACGCGAAAAATCGATCGATGGAGCCTATCGGAAGGGTGCACACAGATCTGTGCAGGCCGATGCCCATGCCATTAGTCAATGGAGTAAAATATATATTAACTTTCATTAATGACGCCACTCACTATGTCACAACATATTTTATTGACAACAAAAGTGATACATTTGATCGATTCCGGACATTCAAGGCATTCGCTGAGATACAATCAGGCCGAAAACTCAAGATTCTCCAATCAGATGGAGGAGGAGAGTATGTAAACACCAAGATGCGTGAATTTTTAATCAAAAACGGAATTCATTACGAAATGACGACACCAGACACACCGCAACAAAACAGTGTAGCAGAACGATATAACCGGACATTGATGGAGTCAATCCGGGCAGTTAAAATTACTGCCGGCATACCTGACGAACTTTGGGTGGAACTTGCTGCAAGTGCTACATATTTACGCAACCAATTGCCAATGCGAGCCAATAAGGAGAGTGCTTCACCATTTGAATTATGGCATGGTCACAAGCCTGATATCAGTAACTTGTGCGTCATATAGGCTGACACATATATACATATTCGCAAGGAAAAAAGGTCGAAACTGGCGCCCTAATCCAAAAAGCTTAAAATGATTGGCTATCACGATGAAAAGAAGATGTACAGGCTCTGGGATCCAACCAATAGGAGGATAGAGATCAGCCACGACGTCACATTCGATGAATCTATTATATTAAAATCCCCAACAATCGTCAATCCAGAAGATCGAGAATATGTCATTGAAGTGATCATCGGAGAACGCAAGATTGATGAAAAAAGGGAATATCTGGTTAAATAGCTAGGCTATAATGATGATAACAACACCTGGGAGCCAATCGAACAATTGATCAACACTGAAGCTCTACAAATTTAGCAAGATCGCATGTCAGAAGCTAATTTAATTGAATCGACCGATGATCCAATGACCTACAAGGAGGCAATTTCTCTGCCTGACGCAAAGCTTTGGGAGGAAGCGATCAATCAAGAGCTTAAATCACTTAAGAATAATGACACATAGATGATTGTACCTAAGGTGCCTGCGGGAC